>JAXQQM020080526.1:0-17707 GCA_034641835.2 Pinus albicaulis | reverse complement strand
GCTGTAGGTGGTCCTACAACCTTCTCTGCATCCCGAGCCAGTCGCTCAGCTTCTGTAGTGCGCATGCGCCCTCTGATGGTTGGCGCTGCCTGGGTGGTTTCTTCCACCTCCTGAACCTCCCCTTGTGGCTGATCCACATCCGGAAGCTCCTCCTTAGGAACTAACAGCTCCTCATCTGCATGCAAGTGTAGCTCCCTCTCAAGCGAACACTGCATGGCTTTCTCCTCCCGAAATTTTATATCCCGTCGCACAACAGTCTTGCGACTGTCTGGCACATACACCCGATAGTTGTGAGGTGTATCAGTGTACCCCACAAATATTCCAACTTCAGCAGTTGGATCCAGCTTCCTTCTTGCATCCTTCGTCACATGCATGTACACAGGAGATCCGAAAATCCGCAAATGGGAAATATCAGGCCTCTTGCCAGAATAAGCCTCCTCTGGTGTACTCATGCCAAGAACCTTGTGAGGACAACGGTTCTGCACATACACTGCTGTATTGCATGCCTCAGCCCACAAGTGAAGGGGTAGGCCCTGATCATGCAACATCGCCCGTGCAGCACCCACGATCGTTCTGTTCTTCCGCTCACCCACCCCGTTCTGCTGTGGGTTATGGGGTGCGATGAGCTCTCTCCGAATCCCTTCTGCGCTGCAGAACTCCTTGAATTCAGCCGAGATGAATTCACCACCATTATCCCTCCTTAGAGCAATCACCTTCTTCCCCGACTCCTTCTCGACCAGTGCTTTAAACTCACAGAACTTCGCGAATGTATCGCTCTTCTTCTGCATGAAGAAGATCCAGCACTTTCGAGAGAAATCATCAACAAAGATCACATAATACCCGTGCTTTGTTGTCGAAGCAACTGAGAAAGGACCACACACGTCTGTGTGAACTCTCTCAAGGATCGTCGTGGCGCGACTATCCTTCTCGTGAAAGGTGGCTTTCACATGCTTCCCTAAAGTACACCCCTTGCACTGATCTGACTGCGCAAGAGTGCCCTTAGGAAGTCCAGTAGAAATCTGCTGCAGAATCTTCAAAGCTCCATGGTGAAGATGGCCCAATCTCCTGTGCCATAGTTCGCTCTCATCATCCCGGCTCACCACATCTCCAGCCTTGCATGCCATAGCTGCGCAGTCATCTACCTGCAACTGATAAAGGTTCTGAGTTCGAACCCCTATCTTCCGGGTCTCTCCAGTAGTCTTACTGCGCAGGAAGGCTTTTCCTTCGCCGAAGACCACATCATACCCCTTATCCTCCAACATCGCTACTGAAATCAGGTTCTTCTTCAATCCAGGTACATGCATGACATCCTTTAAGACAAAGGGTTTACCAGACTCCCTCTGAAAGGATACGGTACCGATACCAGTCGCACCGTATCTACCGTCATCGCCCATCTCGATGTGCATACCCAAATCCTTGTCCTCCAGATCTGAGAACAACTCCCGATCTCCCGTCATATGAAATGACGCACCGCTGTCCAAGAACCACACCGATCCCAGCATACTTGAAACTAAGCATGCACTCAGTGAAACTTTGACAGCCACCCCCACACTTCCCAGCTCATCTCTGCACTGAGTGAACTTCGTGAGGTATTCGGCGATGTTGTCGCCCTTCTCCATCTTGATGTTCCTGAGCTTATCTTTGAGCACCAGCTTCCTTTGGTTGCTCTTCTTCTGGAATAGATCCGTCAAAGCTTTCCACATTAAATATGGAGTAGCCTTACCATGAAGGCTGGATACAATATGATCCTTGACGCCCTCCAACAGGATCCTTCGACATTTCGCGATCTTCTTTTGCCATGCATCGACCAAAGCTGCATCAGTGGGCTTTGGGACATCCGCATTCACGAACTCCTTTAGACCATTGTCTTCTAACACTGCTTCCATTCGATCCTTCCATGCAACATAGTTCGAACTGCCTTCAAGAGCATATTCGAGTCGCAAACCATTGAAAGAAGACATCTTTCAACACCGGCACCAAGAAAAACAACCTTCTGCAAAATTCGAATTCCAAACTCCAAGCTCTATCGCTTCCGATCTATACTTGAAAACAAATTATTTCCAAATCAGAGATTGACTGCAAAGGGCATTCACCAGATCTTTCACCCTACAAAGAAGGATGAATATTCCGGAGGCTACCTGGCCCGCATGCAGACTCTGTCCGAGGAAATAAGTTTGCAATCACCGTAATAGATCTCGACAATTAATCTCGCTCCGATACCATGTAGAAATTAGCCGAATAAATCACTTATTCACTGAAGATTAACCTGGTCATATATCAATTTCGAATTGCATACATAACACATAACCTTCTTCTACAATTAATTGTCACATGCGGAAATAACAGAAGCAATCTCACATCAATTCAATCACACATTAACTCAGTATGTATGGGGAAAGCCTATAGCCGAAAACCCCGCAGCTATTGTGTATATTATAATGGAGAAATCATGTAACAATCATAGTACAAAAACTCTTCACAAGCTCTCATGCACTACCTCCCATGCTACACACTATCAAGCTAGATCTAGCAAATCACTTTCTCCAATCCTTAGCCACTTGATAGCCAACCTTGATTTCGTATTTCAAAGCTATGGGATGGCCTCTTTATATAGATAAACCACCAACCTAAACTTTGCAATACTCATAGCTTACTCCACCTATCTATGTGTTGCAAATAGCAACAGTATAGTTACAACTGATAGCTAACTCTACCCTTTCATCTATCTCTTTCACTGGTCTCCACTGAACCGATCATGCACTGTAGTGAACTGAAGTGTTCTTGAGTTGACTAATGAGTTAATATTTAGTAAATTAAATATTATTTAATTTACTCCACTCATATCTAGTTGATTAGTTAGTTAACTAATCCCAACTAGTTCAACTAAAACAAACAGAACACAACTCCACTATCTGTCCCGTTAACTCCTCCAAAACTCCTGCCACTGAAGTCTAACCGAAGCCAACCATGCAAGATGACATCAAACCCTAGGAACCACGTGATTCCTTGTGTCAGTTGCATGAGCCACCTCCATGACTCAAACTGAAGTGCGCCAAGAGAGTAAACTGATGTTTATAGTCAAAATATTATTAAGGGTAAATAATATTTGACTTCCATATTTTTAGGAGATCAGTCTAAAAATAGCCTGGGTCCTAAAAATAGGGTCTCATCTATTTTTACCGACATGTCGCATCCATCAAGAATCTCCAAGTAGAATTCCCAAATTATGCTCCGTATGTCTAAAAATAGACTTTGCGCCAGAATTTGCCTGCGGGCCCACTTAGTGAAGGCGACTTCATTTCACTAAGCTCCATCATCTTGCTGCATTCTCAACACGTGCAACACGCCAAAGTAGTGCAGGAATAAACTACTAGCATCACAGCTGTTGTGAATGCTTGTAGCCAATTGCTACATGAGGCCATGGGAATTTGGACCTCCATCCAAGATGACCCTGTCACACAACAACTGAAGATGGATTTGTGGGCCAAGGAACAACAATTTAATGATATCTAGGTCGCTGCACCGACCCTAGTGCCGACCCAAAGATTGGAATAATTGCAGGAAAACCATGCTATTTAGGAGGAAATTGACACACTGCGCTGAAGGGAGAAATTTATCGACCAAAGAATGCAGCCTTAGGCTGAGGAGATTTTGCAGCTCTTCTAGAACATCGCTGGTGCCCTCAGAGGCCTGCAACAGACCTAGAGAAGTATCAGCCTAGTAGCTGAGGGACCAACCACAAAGAAATTTGTCAACGAGGTGAAAAAATCCACAAGGCAGAGTGCAGAAGTCATATAGCCACTTAAAACTTCCATTCAGGCGCTGAAAGACAATATGCAAGAGTCAGTACCAAAGTGACTCGGGACAAGTCACTAGATTGTATTGGGGGCATGTTGGGATAGGGTATCCTAAGGTCAAGTTTTTAGTATAATTTTGGTTAAATTTTGTCGAAACGCGCTACATGCAGAAGTCAAGGGGCTTTGGGGTGAGTCAAAGCTCCTTTATAATTGTAATGGGTGAAAAAGGGAAACCATGAGTCTCAAACCATGGAATGTGAGCGTCTAAAGTCATATAAATATGTAATGGTTGAGTCGAGTAAGGATATCTTATCTTATGTTTGTTGATCTTTATGGTTTATGTTTTGATCTGAGTTGGGCTATTTTGTGTTCAATCTGGGTAGAAAGGCTCCTACTGGCTGTGTGCGTGGAGACCTAGTCCTAAGCTGTGTGCAAGGACTCTGCTACTGTGTGCGCAGAAGGAAATAATTGTACTAGATTGAAGACTTATTAGTAAAGAATAAGTTTTGGAGAACTCTATTGCAATTTCTATGTTTATGGATGAATGCGTTAATGAACTACTGATTACTGCAAGTGATAGATTTGTTTTTGTTCTATTTGAATGCACAGTTATATGAGTTAATTATCTGGGAAATATCTCTGTTTTCACGCAAGGATTGCATCTGTCTTACGAGTTTTACTAGAAAACTATCTATGTGATTACGCAAGTGTTGTTTCTGCTCTGATAAGCTATATCTGAATGAAGTGTAATAATATTTTTACACATATCTGTTAAGGTTTTTCTGTGCTTAGATCAGGTTTCTGTGAAGTATCGTGCAGACCGATAAGCCTTAAACTTGATAAGTAAGGTTAAAGCCCACATCAAACTCTCCCTCAGGGTGCAGAAACCTGGTTCCAACACCCCCCCCCCCCCCATACTGCTTCGAGTGAGAGTTTGGTTTGCGCAAGCAGATCACTATCGAAAGAGGCAATAGTTGGAGGGTTTTGTTGGTTGAACATAACACTCTGAACCTGGGTCAAGACCTATCAAGCCAACATCCACCATACATTTTTGTTGCAGGGGATTCTTGGAAGTAGCCCAAATATGCCATCCATGCTGATTAGGATGTGGCTCTACTAATGATGTCTGTGACTATAGATGTTGTAGTTTTGCAGTACCGCTAAGAGAATTTTTTTTTAAGGTACTTTGCAACTCTTCCTTAGCATCTTCTGGTTTTCTCTTGTGTTGTAGTTGAGAGAATTTATTTGGGGTTAAAAATAGAAAAGCTATTCTGAATTTATTTCTCAATGATCAAATAAATAGCGAAGAGGCTTAGGTTAGCGTGTGAATGATATGTAAATCAATCATAATGAAAATATACTGAAAAGGGATTTTGGACAAGAAAACTGAAATAAATAACAACGTAATGTGTATTCCATGTTAGGGTGTCTATATAATCTTAAAATTTAAGAAACAAATGAAAAAAATAATCCAAGATGGGTGCGGTGCAAGCAACCCTCTTCAAACCGATCACCTTTTCATGGTACAAAGCGGAGCTTAATTATGGTTTGTTCATCCTTAAAGCCTCTTGAAAGCTCCCTCACGGTACATAGAGGTCCACCAACCTCCCAAATTGTGTCCAAAAAGATAACCCATATCCCCCTTCCAAATGGATATGCGGGCTCCAATACTACCATGTGTCTTCTAGTTTGCTACCCTTCTAAATTTGGTACACAGTCCCAAGGTTATCTCCAAAGGTGGATGATATATGAAAACATATACCATGTCAGCAATTTCAATGTGGATCAACTGATCACAGAAGGAACAAACCTCTTGTACCATCCCAAGGTACAACACCAACCCCGAAATCCCCAAGGTCTCCTTTTCCTTTCTTAATCTTGTCTTAATTGAGCCTTCAAAAAAGTACACAAAACTCTGAAGCAATACCATGCTTCCAATGATATCTCAACCATGCAACTGGAATCATCCATAAAAGGAAATAAAAATATTCTAAACTTCCCTTGAAATGTGGATACAAGGTTCTCCAAATCATGTTAAAAAAACATTCAAACACCCATAACCTTCTATAATCACATATATCAGCCCAAATAGTGCTCCAAATTAGTTTCTATAGTCTGATATTAACATGTCTACGTCAAAAAAATGCAGGTCATCCCAATATTTCCACATATGGGTCGAATCAACACTCTTATTTAGTTTATTTTTATCTCCAAATATTCAAAGGCCATCCCTCCAATTAAGGGAAAGGCCAAGAGTTTATATACACACACACACACACACCACAAACGTTAATTAAATTCTCACTGAAACTATCTTCTGGGCATTCTACAATTTCAGTCTGTTGTGTAGGCTAAATTTCTACAGGTTGGTCACAACTCAGGCTTACTTTGATTCCATGTTAACTCAGTCTGTTTTGAAAGTCTGAGGCCTACTTCACATGAATTTCTAGGAATGATAGGCACTGATTTGGAGGTCTGTTTTGTGCACTTCCATAGGAGTTTGCAACTCCCTTTCACTTAGCTCCCTAGTTTGCTACATTGTACCTCTCTTATCCTAGATATCCCTGCCTTGATTGGTCATACTATACATAGTTATGCTGGTATATCTATTTCATTGTTGCAAAACATAAGCCCATAGTTGCAATCGCGATATTTCTCCCATGAGATTTAGATGCTTTCTAGCTTATTTAGCTTAAATAGATTCATGGGTGGGGTCCCGACACTTTCAAATACTCTAATTTTGATATCTTCCAGTGAATCATTCAACATATCCATCAATAATTTTCTTGGGGATTAAATATAAAGTGCCTCTAGTCCTGAAATAGGATTAAAAAAAGCAAAAAATTCCCATGTCAATTATTACCAGCACCAATATTATACAAAATTTTATGTTCATTCAACCTGATAAATCTTCCATTGCATTTGACATTCTCACTCGACAAAAGGAAATAAAACTTCAATTTGGGACTCCTGTAGCACCCTTGATCCTTGAGATCAAGATTGTCACCACAATCTCTAGTTTAAATGGTTTCATGAGGGCTCGAAGATCCATATTGTAACAATCTGATCCTATGGTTTGAAACTATAGGCGACAAGGTTTTTCAACATTCCCACTGTCCAGGATGGTAGATAAGAGGACCCCAATACACTACAACAATCATACCTACCCTGGGGATTTATCCTGGATTATCACAAATCTTTGAACTTTGAAGAGTGCTTCAAAAATTTTCTTTTGATAGTACCCAACCAAATGGTGGGTGACATATAGCTCTAACTTGGTGATATATGTCATGCTCGGGGGAACTTGAGAGCTCAAAATATCATCTTCATTCCAACCACCTCATCATATCCTTTATACAACGCCCCTTCTCTTTGTTCTTTATCAATGTCCAAAATAATGAGATGTCAAAATAAAATAATCATACGCTGGAAACTATGATCCAAGAACATCAAATGATTCCTCACCATATGTATTTGAACTCTAATAGTAGTTATCTTTCAGGGTGCAGCCTACTGCCAACATTTTACAAGACAAATCTTCCATAGATAAAAAATTCTTTTAAAGTTTATTTACCTGGTCACCGTTCAGTGCATGATCTCCATGATCATTTACTTCAAAGGGGTGGGCATACTTGTAGGAATACTTTCATTTTCTTAGTGTATACTGGAATTCGCCAGATTTGAGAGGATTGGTCTGAAGATTCCCTTTGTAAATATTACAAATGGGAGACCATCCAAGACAAAATGAATATTTTACATTTTGCTGCAAATTCAGATAAAAAAATTACCATCAACCTCTTGGTATTCAAGTATTTTCATACATTTCTATAAATTTTATGAATTGCTTCTCACACTTGTTATTAATTATTGTGCATACTCGTTGATTGCTTGGATCAAAATACACTTTTTTATAAAATGAGCCCTCATTTTCATCGTGCAACCTGAGGTGCTAGCCTATACTTTCATTCATGCCTTCTAAATTCTTCTTGCACAACAACCTAAGAGAAATAATCGAGAGTTCTTCTTCCCCAATCTAAAGTTCATTTCAATATTATAATCTATGTTGGTGTGGGAATGAAAAGCAAGTGAAAAAATAATTTCCGAATCTAAATCCATGTCTTCAACAAAAGAATCACTATTCTCATCATCAAAACCAAAATATAAAAATGCATGGGGTTGTGTATGTTTAATATTGTTGAAGAAGGTTTTCATCCATGATGATATCAATGATGATTTGTGTGATGTATAACCTTCAACAATGGCAGCAATTATATTATATAATTTTCCATGAAAATAGTAAGAGCACTTTGTTTTGTAATGGAAACATACAATCGTTTTGCAGGAAATATGGTGAATATGAAAAATGATAATGGGACTTGGAAGTGGTACTTACTAAAATTAGTATGGTGCATCGATAATAAAGAGGATGATGAAATGGAGGACATAGATAAATTGTGAAATGGAGGATAAGACATATAGTATGAAGATGATGATGATGATTCTTGCAAATAGAACATGTAATAGGATGTACAATGTTTCTCTGTTGTGATTATTTTTGTACAGATACATTAATCCTTCCATTTTTTTATTGATGTAGGTATCTTGGAATGAAATTTTTGAAAGTCATATGAATATTCTAGAGATGGAGGCTTTATTTTATTCAATTTTATGCCTATGTATTAGAAAGTGAAGAGGTAATTCAACTGGAAGATTTTCAAGATTACCTAAAAAGTGAGAAGAAAGTTGAAACCTAATCATATAAACATGGTGAAGCAAGGACTGCTTGATTCTTTCATCAATGATAGACGTGGAAATTGGTCTTAAATATTTGTTAAGCATGTCATTTATAGGCATGTCTTAAATTGTTTAGTTATGCATAAGCATAGGAGATCAAGAGTAATGCCATGGTTTAGAAATATCCTAGATGTTGGAAATCTATCCGAGATAAGATATAATGTTTGAGTCTGTATGTGTTTATATGTTTATATTTGAGAGTGACATTGGAGTGGCATATTTTTAGTCTTTTCTCTCCCCTTTTCTTACCATAAATTGTTGCAATCTATTGACATTTCTAGTGTATATGGAATGTTATGAAAGGAAATACCATGCAAATATTTGTGCCACTCTTTTTCAATTTGTTGTTTGGGGCCAAAGGTGACAGGGAGGGAAATGTTGTGAATTCTTGCTTAGAAACCCTTTCTTTTATTGTTGGTAACATAATATGGGACTCTTACTTTAGTTTATTGATGAGAGAATTTCAAATGATGGCTTCCCTTGTTGGGTATGTGTTATATTCTTTCCACGACTAGCCCCACACGCTGTACGTTGTGCCGGGCGCAGCATGGGGGTCACAAGGGGGGAGGCAGCCCCCACTGTTGGGGTCCAGGGCAGTGTCTCGGCGAAAATTTGTTTGGTGTGCGGACCCACTCATAGGCGGACCCACCCATGTTTTGTGCATGATTTTGCACATTTTTTTGGGGTATGATGGTTTTCGACCCCTGGTATTTTGTAGATCCAGTCAAGGGAACTACGGTTATGTTCTAATCCAGGGTTAATGGATTGGGGTTTATGTATGCTTCGACATGTATATATATGTGTTGCTGTACCAAAGGAATATAATGAAAAATCAAAATTTCGGTCGTCCCAATTTGGGATCCGGAAAATCTCTGTGTTTATTTGTTTTATGTTTTATGCTCTCGCTATTGTTTATTTTAATTAAAATATTCGTTATTGTAGATAATTTTTGTTCGAGGTAAAACCTACATTTGGTATCGGGAAAATTTGTTTCGACTCGAGAAGACTTTCATTGTTCTTTGGGGTTTTTTTCTCGGGCCTGAGGTAGACCCTGTTCAGTGGGAGATCTGCGGGATTGATTCTTGCGGTGAAAGAAGATGGCGAGCGGCGGAAAGATAGAGATCGAGAAATTTAATGGTCAGTGTTTTGAGTTATGGAAGCTCAAGATGGAGGATCTGCTGATGGATAAAGATCAATGGATCGCGGTAGATAGAGGTACTAAACCAATGGAAATGTCAGATGAATACTGGAATAAACTGGATCGGAAGGCTAAGAGCACAATACAGTTGCGTGTCTCAGATTCAGTATTGTTGAATGTATCTGGGGAAGCTACGACGAAAAATTTGTGGGAAAAACTTGGGACTTTGTACCAATCTAAGTTTCTGGTGAATAATTTTTTCCTGGGGAAAAATCTGTATAACCTGAGGATGAAGGATGGAGACTCGGTGACAGAGCATCTAAACACCTTCAATACTATGGTAAGTCAGCTGTCATCTATCATCTGTTGATATTAAAATATCAGATGAAGATAAGTGCATCAGTTTTTGTGTTCTCTACCAGATTCGTGGGACAGTCTGGTTATTGCAATAGGTAGCAATACAACTACCTTGAATTTTGATGACATTGTCTCAGCCTTGTTGTCGGAGGAAATGAAATGGAGAAATATGGAGGGCCAAAATGGAGATGCCTTATCTGTACGAGGAAGGTCCCAAAACAGAAACAAGAATAAGGTTTCGAGTGGGAGATCCAAATCTAGAGGGAGATCTAAATCTCATGGAAAGTTTGTAAAGGTATGCTGGAAATGCGGAAAGGAAGGGCACTACAAAAAGGACTGCAGATCTAAAGCTCCTGAGAAAGGAAAGGGATTTGATGGTGCTCCTTCTGCAGAGGCAAAAACCACCTCGGATGAAGGTGGGGATGTGTATTTGGCTTCTTCTTAAAATACACATGTAGATCATGAGTCATGGTTGATTGACTTAGGTGCATCCTTTCACTTCAATCCCCATCTGGAGTGGTTCTGCGAGTATGAGAAATATGATGGTGGTGATGTCTTCTTGGGGGATGATAGGAAGGCCAGAATCGTCGGGCGTGGAAAGGTCAAGATGAAGTTGCAAGGTGGAAGGATTAGAAAACTTCCTGGTGTTCTGCATATTCCTGCATTGGCCAGAAATCTGATTTCTGTAAGCAAGATGGATGATGCAGGTGTAAAAACAGTGTTCGAGAAAGATGCCTGCAAGATGGTTTGGGGAGCACTGGTATTAATGCGGGGAGTTCGGACTGGAACTATGTACAAGCTACAAGGTAGCAATGTTATTGATGGGTGTAACAGTTCTATGGTTCCTGAAATTGGAGCAGCAAGCCTAGCTGTCTCTGGAGAAAAGACCATGCTATGGCATCAAAGGCTTGGACATATTGGAGAGAAGGGCCTTTGGATACTGCATAGAAATGGTATGGTAGAAGGTATGTCTAATTGTTCTCTGGATTTCGATTTCTGTGAACATTGTGTATATGGGAAGCATAATCGGGTGAGTTTTCCTTCTGGTGCTAAGAGGGCGAACAAGATATTAGAACTTGTGCACAGTGATGTGTTTGGACCTGTGTCAGTTCCATCACTGGGAAATTCTGTGTACTATGGTTCATTCATAGATGACTTCTCAAGGAATACATGGATATATTTCTTGAGGAAGAAATCTGAAGTATTTGACAGATTTAAAGAATTTAAGGCTCTGGTGGAAAACCAGACAGAGAAGAAGATAAAGGCGCTGAGGATAGATAATGGTGGGGAGTTCTACAAGAAGGAATTTGAAGAGTTCCGTAAGAAGTGTGGTATAGCACGGCAGAAGACTACTCCATACACACCTCAGCAAAATTGAGTTGCAGAAAGAATGAATAGAACGCTGATGGAAAAGGAAAGAAGCATGCTCAGTGGTACCAGGTTAGGACAAGAATTCTGGGCAGAGGCAATGGAGACAACATGTTACCAGGGAAAATTTTAGGGGCCAAATGCCACTACTTTTTCATCTGTTGTAATAAAGCAATTGTGTGCAGCTTTGCCACAATTCATGAATAAGTCAAATTGTTTAAACTTGGCTTAGTCATATTTCAATTTCATGTTATAGATTAGAGAATAAATATCTAGCCAAACAGTTTAATCTTGGCAGATAAGTAGCTAGGTAGAGTGAATAAAAAGGTGCTCAACAGTTTAATCTGAGCCCTTGGATGTAATAAGGGTAGAAATAGATAGATTCATCATGTAAAAAGAAAAGATTGATCAGGGTTTGCAAGTCTAAATGCACCCTAATAAAGAAGACAAAATGGTAGTGTTAAGTAGATAGGGTAGGTAGATGGTGCTACAAAGTGTTATCTGATGAATGGTGCTACTACATGTTGGTTAATCATTTACTTTCATCACAAGTACTAAAGCAGGAAATACACTGGAAAATCACAGCAAGCAAAGTCAAATTCATTAACCTCCCTCATCATTTTCCCCCCTCAAGAGTTTTACTAATTTCCCCAAAAGTACTAAGGTAATTTGAGATCGAAGGGGCTCAAGGCATTTCCTTGACTTCTGGAGGGACCGGACCCTCGGCCTAATGATCAAAAGACCTAAGCACTTGAAATAATCCATCATTGATTATCTTCCATTTTTAACTTTTCCTAAGTAAAATCCTATTTTACTTAGGAAACTGATGCAACATTCCATAAAATTCCTCAAAACAACTTGTTATTCTAAGTTTAAAGTGTTGAAGATAAAAATGTGCAATTTACTTCATAAGTTTTCACTTTCTTAGATGTACAAAGGTGTTTTGATTTTCCTTGTCCTTTTTCATATTAACACCTAACTCTATTATATTAAATCCCTAGTGAAATCCCTTTTTCCTATGTATATAACTCTCTTTTTCTAATAAATATCCCCAAAACCCTCTTATTATAATGTTTTACCAAAGTATATATAGTCCCGCACATTTAAAATAAATACCCCGCTTTATAAATCCCTTTGGTAAAACTCTAACCTTATATATACATTCCGCCCCTATGATGAATTAATTATATTAATTTATTCATCGTATAATAAAATATATATAGAAAAGCGTTAGACACGTAACATATGTGTTTAACACCAAAAACAAGAATAAACTACGACGGAATCCTGCGCCACCATACTCAGCATTCCACGTGGCATTCCACCTGGCCAAACCCCGCCGCAATTCATTTTATAAATTCACGGGGTTAATTAGTCATTTGGACTAATTAACAACCATTCCCGCCTATTAGCTTCTCCCCGGGGTGATTAAATTACATGTCAAAACTTGTTTAAACCCCGACGGGCCCACTTTTGAAACCGCACAAGTTTCCCTTTCCTCCAGCCGTCAGATCATTCCTCCGTTGATCAACGGTCCCGATCAATCCCGCTGCCCATCGCGTGTGAGTTTTTTAGCCAGCGGGGAGTGGGCGGGTTTGACTAGTCAGCATTCCACGTGGCAAGCATCCTGTGGAATCGCTGCCATTGCGATTTTTACCGCCTTCCTCCATAAGCGGTGCGGGCTCACCGCTTACCGCTTATCGAATACCGCCAGCCCCACTCCCTTACGTCACCCCGTACGTCGAATGACGTCATCACCTCGAAAACGACAAAAACCCTTTTGACTTGTTTTTAAGCCATTTTTCGCGTTTTTTTAGGTATTTTGGTTTTCGAAAGAGACTAAGCTCCCGCTGCAAATTTCAAAATTCACTGCAAATACACCAAATTACTCAGAAATTCCGCTGCGCCCGTGTTGAAGAACGTTCATGCCATTGTCCATTACCTGTTGAAGAACCAGTTTTCATTAAAAAACAGGTATTTATCATTCCGCACCCCGACTACAAATTAAGCTTAGTTTCTTGTGTTTTTCTCTGAAAAAGTGGTTAAAAATCCTCTCTGAGTCCTCATTGAAGAGTTAAAACCTGTGAATTTGCTTCCCAAACCTGCAATTTGTCCCAATTTCTTCTTTTGTCAGATATCCCGTCCGGTCTGCAAGAAAAACTGAAACCTCCATTTTGAATCCACAAGAACCAAAATGGAGGCCCCTACTGCTCTAACTGTCACTCCTTTGAATGCTCCTCACCGAGATCTAGACTACTTGCCTCTCATAGATGAAGATTTCCAAATAAAAGACCTGCATTTCGATGAAAGTCCCCGTTTGAGTTTCTGTCGCTGCAGAGACGAATACTCAAAGGGGAAAGATCTTATAGGGTTGTGGGAATCCAATCTCCCAAGGTATTTCATTCCTACAGTTCACGTTTTCCCTGAAATCATTCATTATTGTCATGCAAATTATGATCCCATACAAAGAGCTGTATTAGCTCCTGATCAAAGTGTTTTGTTCCCTATAACACCTCGGGCTATCAATGCTATGTTACAATTTGAGCCAGAACAAGAATTAGCACCTCTATCCATGGAAGGGCTAATTGAGAAAACCAGACTGTTAACTCCAGAGAAATTGAAAGCAATGTGTCAGTACTTCATGTTACATGAGCATCAGCCAAAAGGGACTCCCCCCTATGGTTTTTGTTTTTTCAATCAATTGGGAAGGCTTATTGTGAATGTAATATCCTTTGTCTTAGGATTCAATACCGGTGAGTATGTTGACGAGATAACTCTGGCTTTGCTATCTATCTTTACCCCTGGGCAGCCTCCTGAGATTAAGTATGACTATGCTTCCTTCATTGCCAACAACATCCATGATCAATTTTTAAGGCTAGATGATGAAAAGGTTTTCAAGTACTCCTCAGTTATCTATCACCTCATAATTTTCTATCACTCAGACAAATTCCCTTTCCCTGTTCAGAAACTTGATGCTAAAGGTAATCCCAGGTCTGTTATTTTTGGTCCCCCATCATTCATTTGTCCTCTGATTCTCCCTACTCTTATTCAGAATTCATTGATCAATTTGTACATCCTGCTACAACCTTGTTAACAGGAGTTTCTCCCCCCAGGCTTAGTACTGAGATAAGAAAGACCCTGCAATTGTCAAAAAGTTACAAAGTTGGGGATTGGTACTTGTACCAAAACCATACAGTTATCGGGATTTATGGATGTGAATTACATCCATTCAAGTTACCCAGATATGTACCAATGAGAATTTTTGCTTTGGAATACTTTAGACAGATGAATAACTCAGATGTAATCCATTTCTGCAATGTAAAGAAGAAAGCACAGTTAAGGATCAAAAGCCGGTTAGGTCCTTTCATTTGCAATTCTAGAGAAGCTGAGAGAGATGCAGAACTTATATTAGAGAGAAAATTCCAGACATCTTTCCGTTGGGTCCCTTATGACCCCTTTGGTTTCATTTGTGAAAGAAGGTTAAAAAATAAGTCATCTCCTTATATACATCACAGAATTCCTGACATAGAGCAGTATGCAAATCAAGATGAATGGGTTAAAGGAACACTTGTTGAAGAGGGAAGTGGAGCTGACAAATTGAATAAACTTATGAAAGATGTTGAGAAGAAATTTGACCTAGAAGCATATGATCAAATGCAGGTACCCTATATTGGCACATCTTCAACAGCCACTCTACAACAAGCTATACAGGAAGACAGCCCATCAGTAACAGCAGAGCCTAAAGGTAAAGGAAAAGAACCTATAGTTCAGGTCATTGAAACCTTGGTCATGGCAGAAAAATCACAGAGTTCCAAAACACCGGAACAATCTAAAGCTTCTCAAACACCAGCAAAGCAAATCCAAGCTCCAGAGATGCAAACTCCACTGAATGTGGAAATAGGGAAAAAGAGGTCAGCTCCAGATACCGCACCTTCAAAAGGAGCCCCACAAGTCTATCAAGCTAAAAAACACAAGTCTGATCTACCTCCAGATGTAGAGATCATAGATGAAATATTTGATGATGGCAGGGAAGATAGTCAGCAAACAGGTACAGCAAGTGAAACAAATATAAGCGAGAAAGGGATACAAAAGCAACTGAGCACTGAAGTATCTTCTTTCAGACCGCCCAAGACAGATACTGGAGACATAAAGAAAACCTTCATTGATATCAAAAAAAGGAATGAACCATTAAAAATGAAGGTCTATGATCAGTATATGAAGATGGCTCCTCACAATCAGCAAAGGTTGATGTCAGCATTTGATCTTTCACAAGGTAAAATGCAAATGAGCCACTTCAAAGCTAAGGTGCCAAAGCCAACTTCAGCAAAAGATTACATCAGAACAAATTTTGAAGTGTTAGCAAAGGATATCCATCCCTTGGATCAGATAGAGCTTCATAGGCAAACAGGAGAAATGGTTTATTCCACTCTCACCAACAAAGCCATGGCAGCTTTAACACTACAAGATTCCTTGAATAATACTACTGCAACATTAAAGATTGAAAGGGCCTCCTCACAGGCCAAGGACAATAGAATAAAATCTCTAGAAGAGATCATTATTGGTTTGGGTCACAATCCCAAAGACACTAAAGGTATTGAGGCACTGATAAAAAATAAAGAGGATGATATAGCTGCACTGAGAAAACAGTTGAAAATACCAGCCTCGAGGCACCCCCAGACACAGGAAGTAATAAAAGGAAATTCACAAGAAGAAATGATGGAGTTGCTCTTAAATTTGACAGAGCGACTAAATGAAACCGAGAAGGAGCTGGAAAAGGCATTGCAGGAACAGGAAATTCTCAAACAGGCTTCAGCAGCAGGTACTACAGGACAACAGGAACAATCATCTCGGGTGAATATTTCTAATTTGAATTCTGATGATTTGATTAAACAAATGGAGAGTTTGCAGCTAAAGGTCACAGAACTCCAAGAAGTAAAATTACAATTAACAAAATTGGAGGGAAAATATGACACATCAAAAAAGACAGTAGCTGACAACCTCAGAGAAATAAAAAGGTTGGAAAAATTGGTTGAGGCTTTGCAAAAAGATCTTACACTGGAAAAGCCTCTGAATGAAATAAATGATATTCTTTGGGACAACATCATCAATTTAATAAGAGATATTTGGCCTTCCATTCAAGCTATTTTTGAGCAGAATGAGTTAGTCAAAATAGCCCAAGAGGAAATAAACAAAACGAGACATGAATTAAGAGGCAAGCCAGAGCTAGCCCAGCAGCTCATTCAGTTTTTGAATTCCAGAACAAAACAACAGCTAGCATTACTAGGAATTGATGACAGAACAGGTGTAGTTTTGGAAGCAAAGAGACTTTTTACAAAGAGAACTTTCATGCAAAATCTAGAAAGAAAGTGTAATGATATTTTGGTCGACATCAACGTTTTCAGAGAAAAATTTCAAGCTCTGCTGGACAGTGATTTGCCAAGTCCCATGCTCGCAGAGGATCAAATAGTAGACTTGGAAACTTATGAGAAAAGAATCAAAGCTCATGCTAAACATACAGCTGTAGGTTCTACTAGTATAGGTTCTACTAGCTCATCAGAACCTACAGTACCAACTGGGAAGAGTATTTATGAAAAAGTGAGAAATCTGTTTCATCTGGAACATGAGTTAAAGTATCTATTTCCGAGCGAGCCCACTTTTTATAAACTTACTGAAGCCGATGAAACTTTAAGGAAGCTCAGAAGAACAATGATACCAGATGATCAGTGGTGGAAGGAAATGCTGGAAATTTTGTAAAAAAATGTTGTCAGGATAAAAGTTTATCTTTACTATTGAGTAAATGGTAAAAACAGAAATGCAGATGAAAGAGTATCAGATGAAAGAGTAAAGAGTATCTGTGAGAAGTAAAAGTATTCAACAAGTCAAAGGAATACGCAAAGGACAGCACAGAGCCCTATTTAGAGCACTTATCCTTAGCACGTCCATGAAGAAAGGAACAGCACATCAGCCGTTACTCATTATTCTATTTTCGAGACCATGTGTCTCTTGTTTGTTGTAAATACGCTTTAAGTCGGCCTGAATTATTGGCTAGGATAGAGTAAGATTGTTAAGATTATTTTTGTATAAATAAGCCTTCAAAGAGAGTTTTGAAGGGTGGATTCTATTACTCTGCTGTGACATTGAGGTTTTCGGAATAAAAAGCTTTTGGACAAATTTACTTGTGGCTTACTGGATGACGTTTTGAAGCACTGGACTTGTTGCAGGATTCATGTGTTGGACTTCGGTTCAATAAGTT
>JAXQQM020089657.1:0-33974 GCA_034641835.2 Pinus albicaulis | reverse complement strand
TAATGGGTGTTGAATTATTTTTAGGCACCATTTTAGAATCCAATATTGATACCTATTATACAATATTCCCTTGGAATCAATTCAACTTGATTCTTCAAACAAGACTTATGCAATTCAGAAAAAAATACACACCTTTTACTTGCTTTGAGGAGCTCGATATTGAAATTGAATTATCTATGTAATTGAAAATCTTCAATATCTAAAATTCAGCTCTGTAGTATCCCTCTGATGCTTCTTTCAAATGCCACAGGTCTGATCTAATTTGGATTCCCCAAGACAAAGTTGTGTCCAATCTCCCACAATGACCTAATTTTGGACTGGTTCAGTAGAGCAAACCTGTAGGACTTGCAACGTGTCACTGTTTCGTCCTTTATATCTGAAATTAATAGCCAAGAAACTAAAGTCCATGTACTTGCGACCACTTTTTAAGGCACTCAAATCCACTGCCCAGAGAGAGAGTTATTGAACTTTTCCCACGATCACCTCTTTGAGATGAAATTCAGGAGCCTGAAAAAGCACTACCTGCCACAGCTCATATATCCAAAAATATTGCGAACCAAGCTCTGAAAGTTTTTGATGAATTTCCTCAGGATTTTAGCTTCACACCATACGAATTTCAGATTTTGAACCTTTGTAGAAAAAACTTTATAGCGAAAATTCCACGATGACCTGTTTAGGAGCTTGAAACAAGACCTAACTTCCACAAATGATATCTCCGAAAATATTGCGAACCAAGCTCTGAAATTTTTAGACAATATTCCTCAGGATTTCAGCTTCGCACCCTAAAAATTTCAGCTTCTGAAACATTGTAGAAAAAAAGTTATAGCGAAAATTCCACGATGACCTGTTTGGAGCAGCGAAACCCTAGAATCCAAAGCTCTGATACCAAATGTTGTGTAACCAACTCCAAAAATAGAAGAAAAAAGATATCAACGCCTTAGAAATAAGCCACTTCGAGGGGGCAACCTCTAATACATTACATAAATGAACAATTCTTGGATGATACAATTTACAAAACCTCCTTTCTATATATAGGAGTACATGGGGCCATAATGTAATCCTAGTGGGTCACAATGTAATCCTAGTTGACCTAACAATAATAATTTAAGGGCACAATAATAACAAAATGGGGGTTACAAGGGTACAATAATAACAATAAGGGGGTTACACTAACAATAATAAGGGACTATACTAGTAATATAGGGACCTAATAGTAACTCTAAAGATTGGTTCTGATGTTGACTTGTCTTTTGATTTGCCAAACTATCAAAACACGGGACACCAACAGATTGTTACATGATCTCTATGACATATATTATATACAAATAGTTGGGGTTTTTTAGCTTCAGGCTTTCCCGTTAAAACACTGTGTTCATATGTGTGAATTTTTATGGGTTCAATGTGTGCATGCAATTGATTTAATTTCTGCATATGATGATCAATAGTAGAAGAGATTATGTATTGTGCATGAAGTTAAAATAGTGTGTGATCAGGAGAATCTTGGATGTATAACGCATTAGTTATATAATTTCTACATCTTGGAACGACAGTTTGATTACATTGAATATCAACACATTTCAAGAAATTTAAACACATTGGCTGATGCTTTATCTAATTGTGTTCTAAATAGAAATTTGCAACATTTAAATAGTAAACCAAAACAACATTCGATACATGTTGAACAAGATACTCAAAGAAAGTAGTAATATCATAGATAGGTTTTTTTTTTTTAAATATTACTTCATCTATGATCATAGGTTCAAACACCTTATGATCTAATATATACAAAAAACAAAACATGTCAATCCACAATGACCATCCACTATCTGTGATGATGATCATGGTAATAGACAATGGCACGCACCACCTTGCGCAGGAATCTCCTAAACTATCTTGGAACACCTGTAACATGTCTCTGAAACCGGAGAGGAATGTCATATGTCCCTTTCTTGGAAATATCTATGGTTAACCTCTCTAGGTTGTGTTCCATATCAATTAGAATCTCTTCTTCCTGATCCTGTGGTGGTGCTATAGGCTCTGCTTGCTACCTATCAAAGCAACAGAGTGTAGCTGGTCATCGTGGACCAACATCTACATTTAAATATTGTTATCAGTATTGGACAATAAAATAAAAATAAAAATTATATTAAAAACATAAAAATAGTTTGCTTACCTGATTCATCCCATTGTGCCCCTAGAGGCAAGGACATCTCAGGATCACCTCTGAAATCTATGCCTACATAAGGGAAGTCTTCAATTGTGAAGACTTGGTTCCTTAGCCACATAAAGTATTCCAGAGTGCATTAGGGGAATTTTGAGGTCTAAAATGGGCCTTCTAAGGAAATTATAAAATAATAGTGGAAATAATAAAATAACATTTGATGACATCATCAAATTTTAGAGGGAAAAAAAAAAAGAAAAAACTACTTTTTCAATTCATATTTTCAACTTATCTCCCAAAAATTTTACTAAAATTTCGAGTTGGAGTACTCGTTGGATGCAAAATTTAATCCCTAATCCAAGGAGTACCCATATTGCATACTTTTGATGGGTCCTGCTACACAAAAAATGAGAAATACATGGAAAACATGATTGTAATCACATTTTTTTATGCATTTCTCATTTTTCGCGTAGTAGAGTCCATCGAAAGTATGAAACATGGGTACTCCTTGGATGAGGAATTAAATTTTGCATCCAACGAGTACTCTTGCTTGAAATTTTAGTAAAAACTTTGGGAGATAAGTTGAAAATACAAGTTGAAAAAATATTTTATATTTAATTATTTTTTAATCTTTTACCCTTTTACTTAAAAAATGGTGAATCACCCCCCATGGTTGACATCATCATCTTGAATCCTATTGGTTCTTACAAAGTTTATTTTTTTTTTACATTTTTCTTAGGAGGCCCATTTTAGACCTCAAAATTCCCCTAATGAACTGAACCACTGAACTTCCATCGTCACCATGGTGGGCCATTAATGAAACCCAATGTACCATCTGAGGTTCCCCACGATCTACTGGAATAAGCTAAGGGGCGAGAAGCAAGATTCTCTCCAAAGAAAAAGAAATATAAATAGTGCCATAACCAAACTTTTTTAACTTTACATTCTTTGCTCTGGTTAGTTGGCCTTTCATATTAGCCAATACCCCTTCGCCTTTGAAACACTCTACCATGGTCTGCATTTTAGATTTAGTGGCTACATGTGGAGCCACACTTCCACACAACCTAGTTACCATGAATGAAATCACTTTGAGATATAATCACAATATAGTTTATATGTCTGTGCGATTATCCTTTGGATCTGCTTCATCACTACAAAACTGTTGTTTGTAGCTAGCAACGGGTAGGCCACCATGTCTAGCCCCAAACAAGGATATGTTTTCTCCTCTTCAGGACAATCCAATGAGGAAATAGATATTCTTGAGCTTGATTTCAAGCCGATGGTCACCAATGATAAAGCACTGATCTTGAACTTCCCATGTATTTACTAACCATGTCATTAGCTCTACCTGTGCTTTCATACCTTGGATCGCCCAGAACTTATATAAACCATAATTTTTTAACACATGCATTATTGCAGGATCATTCATGGCTTAATTTTCTATAGCCTTATTTTCACGTTCTCTCCACTCTAGCATGGTGGAATAGCCTGCAAATAAACACATTTGAAAGTTAGAAACCATTGGAGTGTAAAAATTTAATCATTTTTAAGAGAATTTGTAAATTTTAAAATGGTCACGGCACCTTCGCAGTTTTTGTGTGGAGACAGTGCGGACGTCCACACGAGCTCCACATAAAAACTGCAATAGCCCAATAATTTTCCATTTGAAAAATTATCAAGGTCCGCAGGTAGCGCGCGCATAACTTGCGGACCTCCGAGAGTGCATTTTTGAACATAAATTCTTCCCAAAAAATGAAATTAAAGCTAAAAAGGAGAATTGAAACAGATAGAAATGAATAGTAAGATGATGTGGATTACCTGGTTCTGATAAATCATGGAATGAATGGTCAGTTCTCCCAATATTAGCTCCGGAACTTTTTTTCCAAAAGCTCTCAATTCACTGCTTTGAAGACAAAAGGTGAAAATGATTTTGTTAAACTCATTTTTATAGTTTTTGAATGAATAAAATATTATATTTTATTTATTTTTCACTTTAAAAGGCTATTTTTTTATATTTTTACTTCTTGGAAACAGGATGTGTAATATTTTGAGTTTCTGTGAAGGATACAGAATTTTTTCGGTGAAAAGAATTATTTTGATGTTGAGTATACTTTTATCACTTTTTTAGGGCTCTTGAAAATTACAAAAATTCAAAACCCTGGAGTTCTCTTTTAAGCCCTTTTTAGACTCCCTAAATATGAAAAGATCATAGATTACTTGACCATTTGCACTCGTTAAAGGAAATGAGAGAGTAAATTTACAAAAAATTACAACCACGAAGCTTACTTACGTTTTTCTTCTGACTCCCTAAAACTGAAAAACACTGAGTTTCTCCTATACTGGACTCGTTAAAATTTAACAGTAAAGGACCTGTCGATTACAAACAAGACCGAACCACTCCTTCTTAGGGTTTTATTTTAATACTAAGATGGACTCATCCGAAGGATGAGCTTACACAAACAAGCAAATATTATCCTCCTCAAGCTTGTCAAAAATAAAGAGGTACTTGCCAGTAATGGTGGGGGAAAAAGAGAGAAAAAGAATCCAGTTGTCACCCTTGTTTAAAAAATAGTATACCACACTTGAAAATGACACTTTGTCATACTTGTACCTGGGTTTGGAAAATCCTTGTCTAACAGTTAATCAAACCACATTGAAATTCTTCAGACGGTTTCTCAGGTATTAGCTTTAGGAAAATTGTTACCAAACCATCTGCAGTGTCGTTATGTGTTCAAGCAAACATTTGTCTCCATTCATGTTGACCATCCCTGAGTCATTCCTTGCAAATATTTCTTCAAAACTTGATCTAATGGTTTCGTGTCATGGGCTTTCCTGCGACGGGTCACTTTCTATCGACGACAACTCATCATCTAAAAATTTGATCTAGAATCCTATCAATACCTTGGAATATACATGCCCTAATGGCAGGTTTCTCGCCTTCGATGACAAGTTGCATCATTGACCATCAATCGAATGATTCTGTGAAGTGTTCGACTGCAAATCATTCATTCACACTTCATAGATTGTACTGAGTACTTTGAAAGCCATTGTCATTATTTGTGGTTTCTCTCACACTTGTTAACAATTCACATCATTGACTGGTAATCAAGTGGTTTCTATCATGTTCAACTTCGACACAATCAATCGCATGGATAGAATCGTACTAGTTCGGGAAGCGGAAATCAAGACCCTGGATCAAGTTTCCACCATCCAGGTTGCAAGGATTTTTATTATTCATAATGCAATAGACTACTTATGACAGATGGTTGCATCCATACAGTGTCCACTATTGATGTAATATTAAAATCATATCTGTACCAGAACATTTAGTTAGTTTTGATCTGAGTATTGGAATGCCTATCTCAGCGATGATATATATATATATAGAGAGAGAGAGAGAGAGATGTTTTCATTAAATGTTTTTATAGGTTTTAGACTAGTGTGTCCGCAATCCAATCCTCAGAATGATAAAACACTTCACTCTTCCGAACAACCTCAAACTTTGCACTTTAGGGGGCAATCTATTACACGTTATTTTATCACCATGACATTTGACTGTCCATATAGGTTCATCACTACCTATATTTTTCTCCCTTATAAGTCAAAAACCCTAATGTTCCTAAACAAAGTCTTGGAATTGGAGAAAATCTCATTAAAACCATTAAAATTCTAACTCTGCACTTTTCCTAGCCTTTTCCTGTGGGTTTGCAGATACTTGTTCTATAGCCTAGGACAGCTCCCACATGTCTTGCTATTAAAACCTGCAGACCCCCGTAAAAAGTAAAATAAAGGAAAAAGTAAGTTCTAGAAGCCCAGTTGGTCGAATATTCTCCCAACTGGAACCTTCTAGAGGTGCAATCAGTTTGAGCTTTATCCCTCCACTCATGGAGCTCTATCCCTCCATTCATGGAGCTTATCCCTTGTTATATGGAGCTCAAATCCCTTCATGAGAGGAATCCATCCCCCTCTTCATGGAATTGAAACTACCTCCATTTCTCTATAAATTGAGCTCATGTTTCAGTCTCAAAGGTAAATGGTAGACATACATGTTAGTTGTTGAATAAATTCTCAAGAAAACATACTCTCTACACTAGTTATTGTCGACATGAGAATGATCACACCCTTATGTCCTTAACTCCATGTTGGTTCAAAGAGAGGAAGGCTTGTCAAACTGAAGGAGGAATGATTGTTTAGGACCTCGGGAGAAACTTGTATGACATCAAGGCATCAGGTTGTAAAGTTACTCTTTTCATTCAAAGATAATACATATGGATCTCCTTTTCTCATTGAGTTGTTCTTATGCTTATTTGAATAATTCAATACTTAGACTCCTTAATCACTAAGTTAGATTATTTTTTCTTAATTATTATATGTTGCGGGTGCTTTTAATTCTTTTTTCTGTCATTGATTGCAGGTTCTACTTACTGGAGAAGCCTCTTTGGAGCGATTGGATAAAAGATTGCACTGAACGTTGGATTTCAAGGTAGGGGCATGTCCTCTTTCTTTGTTTATAATAATTATGAATTGCAAATAATATAGAGAAAAGGATTTAAAAATGGATGTATTTTTCTATCTATTTGTAGAATACTAGGGAGATCGCACTTGTCAACAAGAGGAATTAATCCGCATAATAGTAAGCGACCCGATGCAAAGCAAAGGAGAAGAGAAGAAGAAATGCAGCAGGCACGAGCAGAAGAGGCAGAGTCAGGCAGAAGGGGACATGATAACCTTGGTTGAAATGTAGAGGCATAGGCAGAGTCGGGAAAAGAGAGCACATAGTAGCACTATTGGAAACAAAGCAGTTGGGTCAAGACGAGCAAGGATGTGTTATTGCAGAACTGTTCGAATACCGCACCAAAAGCAGAAAAGACATGACAACAAGAAAAAAAGACAAATATTGAACTCTGGAAGAAATGTAGGGCAAGGATGTTCGATCTGTCAGAGAGACACATCAGTACTTCAAGGAAACACATCAGCAACAAGTTAGATTCAGCAAACAGAATAATATTCCAAGTTTTAATTTGTTTTCTTTGTCTATTAAGATCGAAGCTAGAGTGATGTCCTCAACTGCAATGTAATAAGTAGTTTTGACAGTTTAGGTAGACGAAGTAGTTTCAAGAATTTTTACTAGTTACGAATTGTTTTTGATGTATATAAACAAGACAGAAAGAAAGAAGAAGGGTTCTGAGTTTCAGACCTCTAGAAGACTAAAACTTTGGTATTTAATTCTCTAAGGAATTAATGGAAGTAGCAACAAGTTTCCTGTAACTGTTGATGGTGATTCATTTTTCCTGTGCCATTTTTGTCCCTTCTTCCTTGAATGAAATGAAGTAAATTAGCTATTGATTTCTTAATTACATTTGTGAGTAAGAGTTAAACAACCTTAATTTGCACTCCTTCACTCCAACTCCTCTCCCTTCATAAACTCTCTCTGGAACTTAAAATTAATAGATTCTATGTTTACATCATATTATTTTGAGTTTCCTCTCTCTCCATAAATTCATGATAAAATTTAGAGTGGTGTATTCTGTGTTACAACATATCATTTTGAGTTTCTTCTACATTTCTTGCTTTACATTCAGATATCAGTAGTTAATGGCATTGTAGAATATTTCATTATACCATATTGTTAAGGGTTTTAAAGAATTAGTTTCAGAAGGTATTGAACGTGTTATGGCCTAAATCTACCTCAGGCTGAGAAAGGCAGAATATAGGGTAGTTGTTTCGGGAAATAACTCGCTAGAGGTTTGTTGGGTCAAAACCTCCACATATTAGGGCATGCTATTCAAGAAGGACTCACACAACCACACTTGTATGCTAAAAACTAGATAACATCGATAGTAGAACTCACCTGTAATCCTACGTTTGATGTAGATCCCGTGGGGTCCAAACCCCCAGCAACCCTTCTTCCTCGTTTACCTGAAAACCAAGAAGAAACGTGCACAGAAATCTAGTTGTACAGCATATGTCTATCCTAAATGTCAGTGAAATCCATGTGAAACATCATATAAACAATAATAAATGCTTAAATAATAATCTTTTCACATATGCAAGTAGATATTAACACGTGAATTCAGGAACAAGACGGTTCTTCTTTATTACGAACAACATGTACAGTAGTAAAAAGTGGAGATATCACCTGAATCCTTCCACGATCTTCAAACAGACCGTCGTCCGGATCCATCCCGCCCTTGCCTCACTAAGATACTTTCAAGACTTGTGCACACGAGATGACATATAAATGGATGAACATCTCCAGGAAACAAGGGTTTCCTGTAAAAATCTGGGAAAGTGCGGGAGGCACGGGAAATCAGACTTGAATTGGGATTCCAACAGAGTATAATGTCTATAAATTTCTCTCTCCCTTAGGCCATGCACATGAGGGGTTTTTATACTCCCTCAAATTAGTTTCAATCATTTGGAAACAGTTGGCCACGTGATGGGGTGGTTGAACTACTGGAGTAACCATCAACCCAGCTCGAAAATAGGGAATTTTTATATATTTTTTAATGATTTTAATGGCATACGCGGAAAAGTGTGTATGGACTCATGTATACACGCGGAAAAGTATGGGCATACCCGCGTATGGGATTTTTAACACTGTTTTTTATGAATTTTGTTCAAGTCTGTGGGAATGGGTGCCCAAGGCCAAAGAGACAATCATGAATCACATGAGGGTGAAAAATGATGCTATAACAGATTCCCCCTAATATATGAGGTTAGAAGGGGTACATGATGGCCGAAATGTATTATGCACATAGAAAGAACTTCACAAGGACAAGAGAGGACTTCACCAGATTTCAGCCTGCCAAAAACCAATGAAAGAAAACAGAGAGTCAACTCATGCTGAGGCCGGCATACCCATGCTCAGTCAAAAATACATCATATAGAAAGTACTGAATGGATCCAAAATGTATACAAGTATAGCTGAACTGAAAGTACACAATGAATCATCTGAGCATGGCCCAGAAGTACAATTCAGAATCAATGTCCAAATATCACATATAGAAAGTTGATCAATGATGCTAAAACTAGATGTCTGATCATAAAAGTAACTGAATCTCCAAGTACCAAATCATAAGGGGTGGAACACATGGTACAATCACGCAACTTGGGAGCCAACATATAAGATGTTGTTTTACTGACACTGCAACATATAAGGGTAAACGGCATCACTGGCAGAAACTGAATGAACTGTCAAAAGTGAACCAAAAAATGCTGATGCAACCCGAGGTCTTCACCGATCTCGACGGCACAATTCTACACAATGGGAATAAATGAGTTGAAGTCGACCATGTGAGAAATCATTGGATTACCGGTCAATAATGTAAATCGTTAACCAACGCGAGACAACCCACCAATAATGAAAATGAGTGTCAAGGTGCCCCAGTACAATCTAACAAGTGCGAATGAATGAGTTGAAGTCGAACACTTGGAAGAATCTACCAATCAGGAGGCAATGATGAATCCCCACTGTCGATAGCGAAGAGTCTGCCACTGATGATTACAAACCCTAAGGTACTAACAAAAATACTCTAGACCTTATTCCTAGAGCAATCAGTCGGAGTCGATGGGAAAAGATCTGCTGGAAGGAAGGCATTAAGGCATTCCACATCAGTCTAGCGTGAGTGTAACCCGCAGGCCAAAATTTGGAAGGAATCGGACGAAGCAGAGTGACGGAACCAAACCGAAGTACGTTTCCGACATGCACAAGATAAAGCTAGCGCACGGAAGAAACCCTCTAAACCAACCAATAATGAAAGCTAACACAGAGGCGAGATATCCACCGATAGGGTCAAATGGAAATCAAGGTACTGCACGAATCCCAAGTGTGATAATGTATGCTGACGTCGAACATAGGGGAAACCACTCAGTCAAAGACCCATAATGATGATCAAATGCTGAGCACAAGGTCACCTATCAATGATGGAAATAGGGCCAGGGTGCGGCTCTAGGTTTACTCTCAAAGCAATGTGTCGTAGTCGATGAGAGACAAACCCACCAGCGAGAAGTCAATTAGGACCTTCTCAAACCAGCATGAGCAGAAGACCAAAACATCTGATGTGATAAAAAAAGATACTGACAAGACCGGGAAGGCCGACTGAATAATGAGTCAAGAGACACCGCAGAATGGCCGACTCTGGTTAGACTTCCCTTGAACAAAAGCACGACTCATGATGACCATGGCAGTAAAAAGTGACACTGTATAAGTCTATTATGCATGAGGAAAAAACAAACTCTCCATATGATTGGAAGAGATAACCGGCCGGGGGAGAACCGACCAGTGAAACAAGGCAAAGGTTGAACCTAGGTCAAAACTAAAACCATCCCAAATGAAGGAAATATATAAGTGTATGTGCTTTGTTCAAGGGCGACAAACTGACACTGTACTGCCATCAAATTACGAAGTTACATCCCGTTCCCGCTCTTTTTGTTATATTTGATTTTTTTTGTCTTTTTCATATAATAAGCCTGAAAATGAATAAAATAATGCTATAGTACAATGGATAGAATGAGTATCAAGAAACAGATGCACTAGTTCCTAGGATAGGAAAAATCCTATGCTCAATGCAAGGTGGTGGAAACTGGTAAGCGATACTCAGAGGAATGTTCCATCCATGGGTAAAAAGGGTGTCAAGTCGCGATAGCTAAATGCATGCAATGGTTAACTTGTACAAACAGTCAAGGTCAAAAGTTGGCTTAAACATCGAGTCCAAAATGAAGCTGGCTAAAGGCTAGGATAAACAAGTAGCCAATATGCAATGCAATGATACAACTTAACAGCACCAGGGAGCCTCTAGGGTAATGGCCAGAAAAATGCTAGTGAAGAAGAAGAAGAATGAAGCTTCAACACATAAGTCATGGCGGGACTAAAGAGGACTCCCGAGCCTACATAAAACGCATCATGGGAAACAAGTGATAGCGAGGAACTAACTAGGAAGCCCATGTAAAGGAAGGCTCTACCACCAAGTCATGATTAAATAATCGGAGAGTGAAATGGGTAAAATACTCATGACCTGATGGGATCGACCCTATGGAAAGTGATCAGAATGGAGGCTAGTATGCAAAATGCAACAGAAAGTGGATTCCCTAACCTATATGCCAGTGAAGATCATATACCTGCCATGACGGGCCAGCAGTCATGGATCAAAAATTGAAAAAAATCTCGAGTTCATAAAAATGTACCTGAAAATATACCAATCTGGGCACTTCCAAGAATCCGGGTTATGCAGCTTAAGATAGATTGAAAAAATAAGCATAACAAATTTTTGCGAAAATTTTCAACTTTTTGGGCATAAATAGACAAGTTACCTCACATTTGGTTCATTGTGACTTGCTGAATTGGGAAAAAGAGCTCTGGAGAAAAAGCCTCTTTCGTCAAAACAGGAGCAATTGACCATCAAACTTTACTGAATTTGTCAGGTAAGCTCTTAATCCATCCTTGTTATCAATTTTGTCCGTTCATAAGTTTAAAATTATGAATTTTCACCGTAGAATTATTTATTTTAAATCACGGGTTTGCGCATACGTGGGTTTATAATAACCAAACCGCGTATATATGCGACTGTGTACAAAGAAAGTCGCGTATGCGCAACCTAAAATGAAAAAAAGCGTATCTAATGAACAAATTATTGAATTTTTACAAGATGACTATATCATGGAGAGAACGTGAGCACAGCGCCATTGACAATGAAGTAATGTAGGACCAATTATCGCTCAATATTCTCTGAAATTGTGGATTGCTCAAATTTTTCAAAATGCCAAATATGAAGAGTAATGTCTGGTTGCTCGAAATGCTTGTGAACTATTGGGAACCGGAAGAAGATTGTTTCATAATAGATCAAATGCCCATACGTATCGAAGTGGAAGATATCTATTTTATTACTGGACTCTCCCAGAGGGGGGAGCCAGTAGATTTACATGGTAAACCTTTGGGAGGGCTCACCATGGAAGATTATGTCCACGTCTACTGCGTACAGGGTTCCAAGAAAGTTGGAACTCAAATTGCTATCAAAGATTTAAGAGACTTGCACATGAAAATTCTCCTTTTTACCATTGGCAGGGTAGCAGGTTCTTCTTCCCTACACCAGGCATCCAGGACTCAAATGAGTATAGCTGTGGAAAGCTTAACTCATTTATATGATTGGTGCACAGCTCTACTAATGAATATGAAACAACAGTTGACTTCCATCCGAAAAACAAAGACAAAAAATTTCGGATATGGTACAATATTGATGACATTCTTCTTCGAGAAGATTCCTGGACTGAGACCCAAAGTGATCTCTTCTATGAGTAGTCCAAGGGACCCAAGAATTGCCCGATGGGATGACTTGATGAAGAGATTAGGTGGAAGTGAAGTTCCCCGAACCACCTGGGATGATGAGTTCTTCCAATGGTGGGGAGAAAAAATCATCGTTGTGGAGGACTATCCCTATGCCGAGATGGATTTCCGAGGTGATCCAGACCTCGTCATTCCACCTGGCACGGCATGGGGTACAGTGGGTAAGATTGCAATTTTTTAACTTATATGATTTTTTTTGGATTTTTTCAGTATGTATGAAAAAATGAAACATGTTTTTGTTTGGATTCAAAGTGACTTAAAATATTGTAATGATCATGATACATACATTGGACCAGTCCATCCTGATGGTTACCCACGACACAAGCGCCGCAGAGGCGAGGCGGATACAGTAGACTCAGACAGAACCCTCCATGTTGTACAGAGGAACTTGGAGGGTTTAACCCGCCAAGTGCCTATGGTTGCAGTGGAAGATCTACCCAAGGCCATCCAGAGACAAGTAGTAGGAGTACCTCGTGACTGGGTGCGGTTATTCCACCGAGTCGCAACTACGATCGTGTTCTATAGGAACACAACTTCTGGGCAGGGACCACAAGAGTAGATATATATGATTTATCGGATGACTGTATATTTTTTGAGATTTTAACATGATCGGGCATAAGCCCAAATTTTGTATGACTTATGGATCCAAATTTTGTATAGTTTTTGAACACTCTGGTGATATATATACAACGATGTTTGATGTGATGTGACAAATGTATAAAAATGTATGATGTTTTTTATAATTAAATTTTATTGTATGGAATGATTAATATGCCAATCAATTGCTTGATTAGCTAATGAGTCTGCCATCCAATTATCAGCTCAAGGAATATGAATGAAAGTTAAAAATTGAAATGATCTTTGTAATAAACGTACCCTCAATAACAACCAGAGTAAAAATGGATCTCGAACCCGATAAGTATTGTTCAACTGCGACACCACCAGCTGAGAGTCCAAGAAAACTACCAACGAATCAACACCCAAAGATATTGCCTCCGAGAGTAGATAAACAATTGCAGTGTATTCTGCTATATTATTGGAAGCAGGACCAATGCAGACTCCTCTTGATACTAACAGCTGACCGGATGGATGATGAAGCACCCAAGCCACGGAAGCCAAGTTCCGGGTGTGTCTACTAGCACCATCGGCGAAACCAAAATGACTCATGACATCCAACACAACCTGCCAAAGCAGATCAAAAACATCACCATCCCATCAAAGATCGAAAAACCAGATATGTACAAAGCAAAACTACTATATACAAAAGCAAAATGCCAGGCCGAAGCCTAGGCATAATACTTTTTCAAATAGAGCCCATTTCTAGGCTCCGGCAACTCATTCCCTTCAAAATCAACCAAGGTATATGCTCCTTTTTTAAGGACTTTTTTAACGATAAAGGGGCCATACCACATAGACTTAAAATTTCCTGCCCCCAGGGCATATTTTTCTTGGGCATAGACCAAAACAAGGTCACCTTCCGAAAAGACCCTAGGCTTGACCGCCTTATCGTACTGAACTTTAACTCGGTTTTTATGTGCTTCATTCATCGTGGCGGCATCCCGACGCTGCTCATCGAGATGTTCTAGATGAAGGAGATGTTCTTCAAGACTAGAAGTGTCAGGAAGAAGTTCAACAGCTAACTTAAGAGAAGGAATCTCACATTCAATAGGAAATACGGATTCCAACCCGTAAACTAGCTGAAACAGAGTAAAGCCAGTTGCAGTTTTCACTGACGTCCTGTATGCCCAAAGTGTAGGATATAGCATGATATGCCAGTTGGATCGAGCTTTATTAATTTTCCTTTGAAGAATTGTCTTCAAGGATTTATTCACGGCTTCCACTTGCCCATTGGCCTGAGGATAATACGGAGATGAATGCTCCTGCCGGAAACCTAATTTTAGAGCCAACTCAGCCATTATGCTATTCTGAAAATGACTACCATGATCAGTGACAATCTCTCTAGGAATACCAAAACGAGCAATAACCTGGTTGAAAAGGAAAAGAGTTGCAATCTCACCATCATTCCCAAAAGTAGGCATAGCCTTGACCCACTTTGTAAAGTATTCTACTGCTACAATAATGTACTTGTGACCTTTAGCCGAAGGCGGGTTACAAGTAGTATAATCAATACCCCACTTTGTAAAGGGACCGACAGTAATGACTGGAAAAAGTGGAGCTGGATGAGCGTGCATTTTTCGAGTATAAACTTTACATGGATGACACGTTTTGACCGACTCCACACAATCTTTGAAAATCGAAGGCCAAAAGTACCCAACACGCAATATTTTTTGGGTTGTAGCAAGCCCAGATAAATGACCACCACAAGCTCCACTGTGGCAATCATTCAGCACAGCCTCAGCTTCTTCGAGAGTTAAGCAACGTCTCAGGATTGAATCAACCCCTCGACGGTATAAAGCATCACTAATGATCAAGTAATTCTTAGCCAAGTGACGCAACTTATGGTGCTCATATTTCGAAAAAGTAGAGGGAAACTTCGCAGTCTGAAGATACACAATAATATCTCCATACCAAGGATCCTATGGAGAGATAAGAAACAAATGTTCATCCGGGAAGGATTCATCATAGACTATCTCTTCTCCACAAGGCAACTCAGAAATCAATTCTGTGAAAACTAATGATTTCTTGGACTTGGCAGACATAAACTCAAGATCAAATTCCTGAAAAATCATAATCCATCTATTGTATTTGCCCCCAATCACTCGCCTACTGAGAACAAATTGAAATGGATTGGTTGCTGCCAAAACATAAGTTTTTCGTAGAAGAATGTAATGTCTGAGTCGCTACACAGCATGAACAGTTGCTAAAGCTAGCTTTTCTATCAGAGTATAGCAGAGTTCAGGTCCTACCAAGCCTCGACTAAGATAGTATATAACATGCTCTACAAGAGCATCATCTTCATGAACCAGAACCATACCAATGGTAGATTCTGCTGCTGATAGATACAAAAGGAAATCCCTGCTATAATCAGGTGGACTCAATAAAGGAGCAGAGGTCAATGCTTTTTTCAAAGCATCGAATGAGCGCTGAGCGAAGTCATCCCAAAAAAATGGAACTCCCTTCTTCAACAATCTCATAAATCCTTTGGTAACTTCAGCATAATTCATGATAAACCTCCGAAGAAAATTAGCTTTTCCTTGTAGACTTTGAAGTTGACGAATAGATGACGGGGGAGGCAACCGAAGTATTGCCTCGACCTTGAAGGGATCTACCCTAATCTCTTCTCTAGACACAATGAATCCCAATAACCGACCAAATGTGACCGTGAAAACACACTTGTTCGGATTCAACCTAATCTTGTAGAAACGACATCGCTCAAATACTTGACGGAGGTGAGCAGGATGATCCATTCTCTTTCGAGAATGAGCAGCTAAATCATCCAAATATGCCTCGATAATATGTTTGATGTCGTGGAAGGCATATGACATGGCCCGCTGAAATGTAGCCCCAGCATTTTTAAGACCAAAAGGCATCTTCTTGTAAGAAAACGTACCCTAGGGACAAATAAAGGAAGTCTTATGTTGATCTTCAGGACGGATAGTAATCTGATTATATCCGGAGAAACCATCCATGAAGGAGAAAATCTCATTACCGGCACACTTGTCAATGATCTGATCTATAAATGGTGTGGGGTAATTATCTTTTGGACATGCTTTATTAAGGTCTCTGAAATCGATGCAAACTCGAATTGTTCCTTGTTTTTTATCTACGGGAACAGGGTTCAAAACCCATTCATTCAAAGGAACAGGGAAAATAAATCCCGCCTTAAGCAGCTTCTCCACCTCGGCTTTGATAGCTGCAGCCTTCTTAGGATTGACCGGACGAAGTTTTTGCCTCACAGGCTTAGCATTTTCGTAAATCTTGATCTCATGCTGGACAATAGATGGATCTATACCAAGAATTTCCTCATAATACCAAGCGAACACATCCCTATACTCTTTAAAGAGATCGGTGTAAATCTGAATCTCTTCAGGGGAACATTTAGCTCCGATGAAGACATTCTCTATAACATTGGGATCCTTGGAAATGTTCACCGGGATAGTTGGAGAAATCACAGCCATGTTCCCTTCAGCATGTACCTGTGTTGGTGCTAAAGGATTCAGGACTGGGCGAACAGGACCAGGAGACACAGGACTTGGAAAACTTGATTCAACTTCGCTCAAATCAGGTAAAAAGTAAGACCGATGATGCAAATCATCCCACGGTCTATCTATACCAGTCATAGCTTCCAGGATGGCCTCTTCAGATGGAAGAGTGGTATCAAGGCAATCCTGGGCCGAAGAAGAACTAAGTGTCCAAGCCGGAGCCACATCGCCATCCAATCCCCCCGGAGAAAGAGGAGCTGGAATGGACTCTGCAGAGTCAACAATAGATTGATAAGCAATCTCAGCTACAGAATCGGAAATGCCATTCCACCCACTTGAACTTCCACTAATGTGGATGTAGGGGAAGGTAAGGTCTAAGGGTCCGAAAAATAATGAGTTCTGAAGAACTCTCTTCGAAGAGGAGCCCTGGAGGATGAAATTGCATTTATATGAATAGTAGGAGGTGGAATATCAAAAGTACCCATCAAAGAAGAATACATTCCAACCCCTAAATTCTCAACAGGCGACTTGGCCTTATCCAACTTTGGAATAGTTGAGTCAGTAGATGCATTCGGGTCTACAGGAGAACAGTCCAGTTGATCCACCGTAAAAATCCTCCCTTCGTGAGGGAAACAAATAATCCAAAACAATGAAGATGCAATGGCATCCATCTCATAAATCCAGTTTCTCCCCAACAGAAGGTTGTAGTCCAAGCTTGCATCAACTATCTCAACCTCTATATTTACAGTTTTCCCCCCAACACAGATGGGCAAAGCTGGGACAATACCATGTGGTCTGTGAGAATGACCATCAAACGCAGTCAGAAGAGTAGCAAATGGAACAGCTGCGGGAGATCCAATTCCCTTCCAACATGTGAGAGACATCACACATGTGGAAGCACCCTCATCAACGACCGTCCGGAAAATATTGCATTTCCGGTACGATGATTTAATATGAAAAGCCATATGGTGGGGGAGTCTCTTTTTAAAATTAGTCATATGGAATTTAATCATAAGAGAGTTCTTTGGATCGACAACCCCAAGAGCAGTGAGAAGAGCACTGCGTTGAGCCGGACAAGACTGGAGCACCTCAAGAGCCGACATGGCAGAAGGAATCTACGCCAGATCTTCCATAATAGAGTAGTTATGGGCAGCCCTGGCATATGTATTAATCATCGTACACTTAGTAGATGCTTTGGGCATCTGCGGTATAGGCTCAACAGTGGGCTTCATGATGTGAAGCGGCTCAGTAGCATCGGGAGCACCCTTGGCTTTCGAAGACTCATCTTCGCCATAATCACGGGATCTCGTGGCGACATCCACATGAGCACTCATCATGTATATGTTTGATGGAATTTCCCCTTCCTGGGTGCCTCTAGAGGAAGCCCCAGTATTTTGATTCGCGCCAACAACTAACTGTTTCCCTTGCAAGTCTAATATACCAGATCCTCATATCAAGCTTCAAAATCAGAAGAAAATCCCTAAAATCCCCTAAGAATTGGTATCGCACTTTCTCTATGCATTCCCTGCGGTCCCGCACCTAAATCTCAGCCTGCATGCGGAACCATACCGCACGTTCTTTGTGTAATGGGTGCGAACCTCTGTAAAACATAAAAAGGCGAGAAAATGAAGATTAAAAAGTGAATTCCAGGTGAATTCTAGAAGATTCTAGACGGGAATTTTCGGAATGGATACGCTTTGAAGCTGGTTCATGCATCCCTTTCTTAATGGAGCTAACCCCTTGATGTAAGGAGCTTATCCCTTTGAAGGAGGATTCTATCCCTTCATATTTGGAACTAGAAACCTCCTCTCTTTCACTATAAAAAGAGGCCTTGGGTAGCCTCAAAGGGAGTTGCAGCTTATGAGATTTGAAGTTAAATGCTGTTGAGATTTAGACTTGAGTAACTTAAGACTTTCTGTGAGGTTAAATCACTCATCCTCATTTGTCTTAGTTCAAAGAGTGCAATGCTTGTCAGAGTAAAGGAGATTCCTGCTTCGGACCCCGGGAGGAACTGCACAACATCAAGGCACAGGTTGTAAAGGTTTTCTATCTTTAAAGTTAATACAAATATACTCATTTCTCTCATTAAACTGTCAATTTGTGGTTTATTTCATAAATTCCTTGTTCATTATGATAAGTATGATTTATGATAATGTCTATACAGGTGCTGCTTAATCTTTTTCCTTGTTTGTGATTGCAGATATACGAAGGACGTTCTTTCAGTGCACGGGAAGGACTTCAACAACATCAAGTAAGCAAGCAAGCGTTGGACAAGAGGTAGGTTCTTACACCCGTATAGTGTTTTTATAAATCTTATATGCTTAGAGAGAGATTAGTATAATTGGCTGTTTGTTGCTAGTTACCTTTTGTACTAGAGAGATCGGTCTTGTCCGCAAGACGGATTAATCTGCACAACAAAATGGCGACTCCGCTGGGGAAGAACTTGTTTGTTCTTGGTTCTCTTTGATTTTTGACTTGAGAAAAGGTTTCTTTTTCTGGTTTTTGATTGATTCACATCTGTCTGGGTGTTTTAAATTTTTTCTGTTTTTGAAAATTTAGAAGTATTTTGGATTTTTCTATCATTTTTGCTAGGACCGCACTCTGCATAACTGTTACAGTGCGGGCAGTTTCACACGTTCTTTATAGAATACAGTGCGGGACCGCACCTGTCAACACTGCTTACATGCGGACCCTGTAAAAATTTTGAAAAATCTCTAGGTTTCTTTTTCTGGTTAATTTTTAGATCTTTGGTTTCTGCCCAGACTGGTTATTGTGTCTATCAAGAATTCATTGTTTATGAACTTCAACAGTGTTAGTGTTTTGAATGATTTTCTAGGAGGTTTTGCCCATTGGATTATTTTTCCTGTTTGGTCTTTGTAGTGATTCAAAAATTTTTTGACAATTTGCAGTATCTCAGATCACATAAGATCTCTTTTTGTCTCTTGAATCCGACCTCATTGTGAAAACATCCTAGTTTGAGAAATTAAGCCTTTTTGATTTCTTTGCAAATCTTCGAAAAGAACTTGCTTTAAAGTTTTGAATTTCATTTATTCTTTGAGTGTTTTGAAAAACATATTTTGAGTGTTTTTTATCTGTTTGATAGATTCTTAGTTTGCTGAACAACTAAGAGAAACATTCATAAAAAAAAAAACTCTAAAAAGCTTTTACTCAATTTAGATTAGTTCTTAAGATTAGTCTTCATAGTTTTGAATATTTTTAATTTTTGTAGATTTCTTTCGAAAGAGAATTGTTTTGTAGTTTCTTGTTTGGAAAAGAAAAGAGTTTTTCTTGTGAGCTTTGATAGTTTAACGAAAAGACAAAATGTTTCTTTCACTTAGTTTTCATGTTTGAAGAAGAAATTTGAAAGTTGCATTCTCTAACTCTTCTTTAGATAGAAAATTCATTGAAAGAAAAAAGAATCGAATATCATCATAGATGCATTAGTGTTTTTGGAAGTCGAGTCTTCACATCATACAAAGTTTCATTTCCGCGCCCATTTGACTTAAGAAACAGCTCTTAAAAGTAACGCTTAAATAAAATTCATCTAGTAATCTTTTTATTTCTAGGGCTCTCATCACCAACATAGCTTAGGCTAGTATCCTGGAGTAGGGAGTAATTAACTCTCCAAGGTAGATAAAACAAACAAGTAGATATATCTTGCGGTAGGAAGAATTCCAGTTGTTGCATGTATGCTCTGGGAATCTCCTCTTAAAGGAGTTAAGCACGAGATCATATCTGAACCAGTGGGGTAATCAATCCTTCCTCATTGGGAACGATAGAAGATATACACGTATTAAAAACGGTAAACCTCGGATAGACCATTGTCGAGGAGCCGGGGGTCACTTGTCGGTAAACCTTGGATTCTGTTCAAGGAGCCTTCAAGGGGATTGAGCTTTGTTACTCTGCCCTTGCGTGTGTGTCGGATCGTAGACTGTTCCCCCAGGTATATTTGTTTCATTTGGTAACCTTAGAGGCCATAATCTTTAGGATTCTTTCCTAAGGTGACGGTGGAGGAAAGATCCCACTGTACCTGGAACAGACGTCGACTAGACTCACTTGGACTCTCTGGGGGGTTCTCTTCACTCGAGATGGTTATGTGAAGAAACTTGTGCCAGTCTGTTTCATTAAGCAGGTTGTCGGGGTAACTTTTCCAACCGCCCTTTTCGTGTTAAAACTCTACTAAGTTGGATTTCATCACCAACTAGTGATTTTAGTACGGAAAGTTACTTGTTTGTGTGTGGTTTGAACTTTTAGATTTTTTAAGCGAGTGATTCAATTGTTTGTTTCTTAGAGACTTTAGGTGTTTTCATTGAAAATTTTCTTTGTTTGCGTGTGATTAGATAATTTTTCATCGTGGCGGAATTGCCGAGACAATCCCGGAGAATACAAGGGAAACCCCCTGAATTTACACCAGGTCATTTAGAAGGGCTTCGGGCTCTGGTACCACACGGTAGCCGTAGAATTAGATCAACAGAAGCTGAAAGCTCTGCTATTGTGATACATCTTGATCATCAAATTCCTACAACAGAATATATTCAAGAACCGATTTCAGTTTCTGAAGTCACTGAAAATATTTCTCCTACAGGAGAATTATCTGACGAACCTGAAATCTCTGAGCCTGAAACTGAATCTTCTGTGTTAGAAACATCTTCGGGATTTATCTCACCAACTTCTAGCGATCTAGGTTCACCAAGGGTTAGAAATATCATTACTGAAAATCTTCCTTCTGGACTAATTTCTATAGAAGAACTTACTAATCCAGACGAAGACATATCTCTTCCCAACTCCCCTCAATCTTTAAATCTTAGGGAGCGTGAATCTATTTTCTACAGCCCTATTCGAACTAATCCCTGGTATCTTTCTTTAACTGATTTTTTAGAGAATCCGGGTCTCGCTTTTTATCCACCTCGAGTTCCATTTCATCCTACACCCAGAGGTTACTATCTGTCATCTATTATGGCTGGAGAGTCGTCCATGTTTTCGCAAACGCCTGAATCTTTTTTACATGGTGGTCCTTCTGTTCCTGCGGGATATCAGTCTTTGTCTAGTACTTTCTCAGGAGCAACTCCTCAACCTATCGAAAATGTGTTATCATCTGGTCTTGGTGGACTTAAAATTGAAACGTCGAACGCAGAGCAAGTTTATATGATGTCTGGTAACGTTCCTAATCCTCAAGCTCAAGGCAGTCAGTTTCCTTCTGGGGGTCGACCTCAGGGAACTCAGTTACCGCTTGGGGGGCAACCTCAGGGTGGTCAATTACCGCCTGGGGGGCAACCTCAAGGTGGTCAGTTACCACCCGGGGCTCAACCTCAAGGTAGCTTTTTCCCAGGACAAACTGTGGATCAATATTATTTTGGGGGGCAACCCCAAGGACAGTACATACCTCAAGGTTACCAACCTCGAGGATAGTACATTCCTCAAGGTCAACCCCAAACTCAATATGCTCCTCAGGGTCCTCAACAACCCCAACTTCAGTACGTGCCTCAAGGTTATCAACCTCAAGGGCAGTACCCGATGCAAGGTTACCAACAGCCTTCTGGTCAACCATCTGTTCAAGGAGCCGGAAATTTACCTTATTATCAACCCTACGTTCAACCAGGTTTTGGTCCTTACGTTCAACCTTCTACGGGACCATACCCCGGAATGATGGTGTGGGATCCGTCTCAATATCAACAGCCTTTGCAGCCTAATGTCCAGTTACCTTATCAACCTGGTTAGCCATTGGTTTCTGGTTCAGCCCAGCAACCTGTTCAGCCAGCTATTCAAACTCCTGCACCTAGTTCAGTTCAGCAGGCTGGGCCTAGTACACCTCAGACTCCACCCCAAACTGCTGCAACTGCTGCAACGTCTGTTCAACCTGTTACACCTATTTCTGGAGTGTCTGTAGCCCCGAGTTCGGCTATCCCTGTATCCGGGCAAATCCCTCAAGTCTCTGTACCTCAGTCAGGGCCTACAACTCAGACTACAGTTCAGATGCCTGCAGGACAATCCGGTACAAGTACGGTTGTTACGATTCAACCTCAGTTTACTTATCAACCATACCAAGGACAGCCGCAATACGGTCCCTATGTTCAGAATCCGAGCTATCAGCCATACCCTGGTTATACTTATCAACAACCTCAGTATGGTCCGATTCATCTTGGTTATCCGGGAGGTTATACAATACCCAATGCTAATCCAATTCCTAGTTATCCTGGGTATTCGCCTCCTGGATCTGCTTTGGCTTCTCAAGGTTTTCGTGACCCTAACCGTCAGTTACCGTTCATCGCAACTTTGGATTTACCAGATTTGACGCGCCTTACTAATGATCCTATTTTCTATTATCAGAACTGGCCGTCAATGCCTCATAAGTTGCCCGGTGACATACCAAAATTTGAAGGTAAGTCAGGAGAGGATCCATCAAATCATGTGATGACTTATCACCTTTGGTGTGCATCTAATTCTATTATTGATGATTCGATTCGCTTACGTCTTTTCCAAAGGACACTCATAGGTCTTGTAGCCAAATGGTACATTGAGTTGCCACGAGGCTCGTTTCATAATTTCAGTCAGTTAGCAACGTCTTTCTTAACTCATTTCCAGTTGCCTGTCAGATACGACAATGGCACGGAATTATTAACTTCACTAAAACAATCTACGTCCACGTATATTTCTGATCATATTCATGAGTGGCGACGTAGACGACGTTTGGTGAAGGTTTATATTCCGGATCAAATTTTGGCAGAGTGGTTTGTAAAATCATTACTGCCTAAGATCACTGAAGATGTAGCTAAGGCTGGTGTTGTTACTGAAGAGCAAGTAATTGCTCAGGCTCAGTACCTAGACCTCGTTTATACGCAGTCAGGTACTTTACATGAAAAAATTCCAGATTTACCCACACAAGGTCAAATTGCTGCTCCTCCTTCAGGGTCTCATGCCGCTGACGGTATGATTGGTACGGTTAGTTCAAAAAGTAAGAAGAAATCTTCAAAGAATTCTTCTCCAATCATAACTTTACCTGATTCCCCGAAGGGAGAATCCTCTCAAGAAGTTTCTGCCGATATTCATGTCGTTTAAACATCTACGGCAAAATCAAAAACCGGTGGTAAAAAGAAAGGGAGGAATAAAAACAAGAAAAATTCGAAAGAGAAATCAGATAGAGAAGAATCCAATGATGAGAAACGTAAACCTCGTTATCCTTGCTTCATTTGTGAACAAGATCACTTCACGAAAGAATGCCCATATCGAGAAGAGGTTACGAAGCTCATTAAAGGATCGCAACAACCTGCTGTCTTGAAGGATCCTTTTCCAGTTCAAGATAGTAAGATGATTGGTTCTTCCTCGACCACTTTAGAAGAGCCTATTATGATGATGTCTCATATAAGGGTCGCGACGCGATCGCAAGATTACGGTTCTAAGAATCCCGTTGATGGCAAAGAAGGAGAGTCTTCCAATGCCAACGCATCAAATACAACTCCTCCTGTTTCCGGTCCGCTACAGATCGAGAAACAAAATCCGGACTTGATAATCAAGCCGCCTGCTAAAGGTGTTCTTCGTAAATCAGCTTTCAATCCACATGCGAGAGCTGCTCAGAATTACAACATTGTTGAAGATTTAGCTATTTCTCCTTCAGCAATGTCGGCTCTGGAAGTGCTGCAGTCGTGTCCAGCACAGCGTAAATTGTTATTGTCTGCCATAGGAGCTGTTGATGTTCACGATTCTAACCTTATAATCTTCGATTTAGAAACTAGTACACCACGTCTTCCTCACCAAATGGCTTTCCAGATTCCAGTGTTAGTCAAAAACAGACCTATTTTTCGGACTGTGATTGATGAGGGAGCTTCAACGTGTATTATGTCGCTTCGGTGTTGGAAATCTCTTGGTTCTCCTACACTTAACCAATCTCCGACGATTCTAAAAGCTTTTGATGGTCGAGGTTTTCAACCTTATGGTATTTTGCAGGATTTACCCATAGGGGTTGAAGGAAAAATTGTTAATCTAGATGTGGAGGTGGTTGATGCCCCTCTAGATTACAACCTTCTACTGGGTCGTAGTTGGTCTTATGCTATGACTGCTGTTGTCTCTTCGGTCTTTCGACTTATAAAATTTCCATATCAAGGAAGGATCGTGACAATAGATCAGTTAACTTATTTTGCGTCAGACCCAGCCTCTACAGAAACAATCCAGCATGTTGGTAAAACGACTATCCCTTATAAGGATGTTGGAGTAGGTTTGGTTAAAGATTCTGGTTTGCTAGGAACTTTTTCTTTTCCTCCTCCTAACGTATCTTCTTCTACAGCAACTATTCATATGATTTCGTCAGACACAGTTATGTCTGATGATCCTTGGATTCTACCTTCAGAATCCGAGATAGATTCATTTGATGGCGCGATGCCTTTGAGTCCATTTGAAATTGCGTACCAGACTGTACAGTCTTTTTCCAACCCATTTTCAACCAAAATCGATCCAATGAATGGGATCCAAGAGGAATCGCTTTCTATTTCTAGTTCAGACGCAACGACATTTCCTGAAATTGTTCATACAGATGAGCAAATTCGTGAGTTTTTGTCTGTTGATGATTTACCATGGGAAGATCTCCATCATAGGTATTCATTCTTACCTGAATTAGATCATTTTGAAAATGATTTCGCTTCAATTTTTACTGCTGAATATGCCAAGGAACCTCAGAATCCATTGAAAAATCCTGATTCTGAATTAAATTTAGAAAATATATCTAGAACGGTTCCAATTGACATTTCAGTAAAACCAAGAATAATTGAAAACATTCATATAGGTGCTTGTTGTTCAGACGAAGAAATTCAGACTTATAAAGCCCTATTTCAAGAATTCCGTGACGTGTTTGCCTGGTCTTACGAAGAAATGCCAGGAATTGATCCATCAATCGTAGTACATGAAATTAAGACTTACCCGGATGCTAAACCTGTTCGTCAACGATTACGTCAAATACATCCTAGGAAAGCTGCTGCTATAAAAAATGAAGTTGAAAAATTACTTCGCGCAGGATTTATTTATCCAATTCCCTTAACGGATTGGGTATCGAATATTGTTCCTGTGACTAAAAAAAAAGGAACAATAAGAGTATGTATCGATTATAGGGATATTAATCGAGCGTGTCCAAAAGACAATTATCCAACTCCCTATATCGATCAGATAATCGACGATTGTGCTGGAAGTGAACTTTTTTCCTTTATGGATGGTTTTTCTGGTTACAATCAAATAAACATACTCCCTGCAGATCAACCTAAAACAAATTTCATTTGTCCGTGGGGAACGTTTGCATATTGTAAACTACCTTTTGGACTCAAGAACGCTGGAGCAACTTTTCAAAGGGCTATGTCTTATGCGTTTCATGACATTAAGCACATTGTTCAACCATATCTTGATGATTTACCTGCTCATTCATTACGTAGGGCCGATCATCCCACTCATTTACGAGCAATTTTTATGAGATGTCGGCATTATCGGATAAGGTTGAATCCGCATAAATGTGTTTTCTGCGTAGAATCGGGTCGTTTACTGGGATTTGTTGTCTCAAAATTAGGCATTCGTGTTGATCCTTCGAAGGTCGAAGCTATTGTTAAATTGCCTCCTCCTTCGACATTGCGCCAACTCCAGAGTTTGCAAGGGAAAGCAAACTTTTTACGTAGATTTATTCAGAACTATGCCGAGCTTGCAAAGGGTTTTACCCGGTTGTTGAAACAGGACATTCCTTTCTTTTGGGACGAGGTCGCTGATCGATCTTTTAATGCACTTAAACACGCGTTGACCCATGCACCGTTATTGCATCCTCCCAACTACAACCAGGATTACATTCTGTATCTCGCTGCTTCTCATTCCACTATTGGGATGGTACTAGTTCAGGAAGATGAATCTCACAACGAACATGTGATTTATTATCTTAGTCGAAATTTGAATCCGACTGAAATCAAATACACACATGTGGAGAAATTGGCCTTGGCAGCTGTTCAAGCTGTCCAACGTTTTCGACATTACATATTGTTACGTAAAACCACGGTAATTTCTGATTGCAACCCTATGATGTATATTTTGACCCGACAATTGCTAGGGGGCAAGTATTCTAAATGGATAGTTATCCTACAAGAATTTGACTTGGAATTTGAGAAATCCAAGGCAAAGAAGTCTTTGGTTTTTGCGGAACTAATGTGTGATTTTCCCTCTACTGATATTGAAACAGTGGCAGAAGAATCCATTGTGGACGAATCTTTGTTTCTTATCAGTACGCTTGATCCATGGTATGGGGATATTATTGTATATCTCCAAACCCAATCTTTTCGGCCTGAAATTTCAAGAACTCAGCGACGGAAAATACGTTTCCAATCCCAACAATATAACATCATTGGTGATACTCTTTATCGACGAGGAGCGGATTCTGTTTTCCGACGTTGTTTAACTCATGAAGAAGCTGAAAAGGTACTCAATGACTGTCATTCTGGAGCATGTGGCGGTCATATGTCTGGGTATGCCACTGCCCAAAAGATATTGCGTGCAGCTTATTTCTGGCCAACATTATTTAAAGATTGCATTTATTCGGTTCGGAAATGCCACAACTGTCAAATTTTTGATAGAAAAATGCGCGCGCCACCCGCTCCTCTTCACCCTATAATTGCTGTTGGTCCATTTGCAAAATGGGGTATCGATTTTATCACATGTAACCCTCACTCGGCCGGGGGGCATGCCTATATTATTCTCGCTGTAGATTATTTTACGAAATGGGCCGAGGCGATGTCTACATATTCAGCTGACGGCAAGACTGCTGCAACATTCGTGTTCAATCACATAATTGCTAGGTTTGGTGTTCCTCAAGCTATTATTACAGATCATGGAAGTCATTTTCGGAACATCATGATGACTGAATTAACAGAACAACTTGGCCTACGCCACGATAATTCCACTCCGTACTATCCATAAGCAAATGGTCTGGTTGAAGCTATTAATAAAGTTTTAGTCACCATGATTAAACGAATCATTGGTATTCACAAGACGAATTGGCATTCCATGTTATTTTCAGCGCTTTGGGCATATTGAACCTCAGTCAAAACATCAACGGGTTTCACTCCTTTTCAACTAGTTTACGGTTTAGAAGCTGTGCTACCGATTGAATGCGAAATACCGTCATTAAAATTAGCCATAGAATTACTTCCAGCTACGTCTGAAGAGGAAAAACGTTTCTTGTACTTGGCCCAATTAGATGAGAATCGACGAAGTGCTGCAATAGCAAACGAAGCTCATGTTAAAAGGATAAAAGCTCAGTATGATAGAAATGTGACCCCTCGAAATTTTTCAGAAGGAGACCTAGTTTTACTTTATGATCAAGCCAACGACAAGCTAGGAGCTGGAAAATTCGTGCCTATGTGGCATGGTCCTTACATTGTGAAACGAAATTTAGCAAAAGGGGCTTATGAGTTAGTAGATTTTGACGGTGTCCCTTTGGATAAACCCAGAAATGGGCTTTATCTAAAGCGATATTACGCTTAAACAAGGTGTGGAGATTTTTGTTAGTTTAGATTTCTTTACTGCTAGTGTGCCTAGTTTAGAAGTGTGTTTTTATCACTATGACTGCTTATCTGAGTTTTACTCTTGATATTGCAGATGTCGACGTCTCTTCAAACCTACATTGGTTTTGCTGATGGTGCTTGTCGTAGTACACGGAACATTTCTTCCGCAGCTTGGGTTATCTATTCACCCTCTGATGAGTTAGTATCCATGCATGGGGTAAGCCTTGGTCAAACAACAAATAACATTTCCGAGTATAGTGCAGTGATTGAGTTATTATCTGAATCCATATCATTTGGAATTCGGAGTTTGATTGTAAGGTTGGATTCTGAACTTGTTGTATTACAGCTTAATAGGGTTTATACCATTAGAAATCCGGTGTTATTACGGTTATTTTTGAGAGTTCGTCTCTTGGAACGTGAATTTGATTACATTGAATATCAGCATATTCCAAGACATTTAAATACATTAGCAGATTCAATTTCTTCTAGTATGATAAATAGGCATTTGCAATAATTAAAAGCAGTAAAACAAACAACATTCATTCATGTACGCAGATAGCCGTCAAAATAGTGATATATATATCATAGGAGTGTGTTCAAAAAATATACATCGTCTTCGATCATAGGTTGGAAACACCTTATGATCGACAAAAATGATAACACAAAAGTACAAAAATGAGTCTACATGATCATCTCATCACTGATGATGATCTCTATAGGAAACAACTGCTCGAGCCACCCTGCATAGGAACCTCCTGAAAGGTCCTGGGACTCCAATCACATATCTTTGTAGCCTGAGAGGGATGTCATCTATGCTCGTCTCTGGTATATCTAGAGTCAAGTGTTCTAGATGATGTTCCAAATCAGTCAAAATTTCTACTGATTGGCCTGCTGGGGCTGGTGCGGGCGCAACTGGTTGTCTCCTCTCGAAAGGTTGGAGATGAGCTGGACGTTGTGGACCCACATCTGTATTTGAAAAAAATTTGGTTATTAGTTTTCTAAGACGATAAAAAATTAAAAAATTTTAGAACTTAGCAAACGTTGAAAAATGTTTTACCTGAATCGTCCCACTGTTCCCCTGCAGGGAGAGACATCTCTCTATCTCCGCGGAAATCTATCCCTGCATACGGAAAATCCTCTATCGTAAAAATTTGGCGATCCAACCAATGAAAATATGAAACAGGGAATCGTACAATCTCAGTGCCCTCGATAGCATGACGAGCCATCAGCGCGGACCAGCGAACCATCCTTGGTTCTCGAAGTCGACCGGCATCAACTGAAATACTCTGTGGAGCTAACTGAGGGACCCTCTCCAAAGCAAAAGAAACGACAATGGAACCATATCCAAAGTTTTTTAGTTTCCCGGTTTTTGCTCTGGTAAGTTGGCCTTTTATATTTGCCAACACGGCTTCGCACCAGTTGAAGATGGTGCCACGAAAACAGTCCACAGCAATGCGCATTTGGGAACCAGTAGCTACATGAAGCGCGGCGCTCCCACATAGTTTGGTAACAGTGAATGCTATAACTTTCAGTTCAGGACGGATGATATGTTTTATGTCAATCCGTTTGTCCCGAGGATCTGCCTGATCATTGCAAAATTCGAGTTGAAGACTAGCGACAGTCTGGCCACCTGGCCTAGTCCCAAACAAAGATACATGTTCGCCCCTCTTGGACAAACCAGTCAAAAATTATATATCCTCCAGCTCAATTTCGAGCCGGTGGCCACCAATGAAGAAACACTGGTCCTCCACATGCCATCTGTCTACCAACCATGTTAAGAGTTCCACTTGTGCCCTCATGCGAGAGATGGCCCATAATTTGTATAAGCAGCATGCTTTTAATGCCCTTTGTGTGGGCAAATGGAGTATTACAGCTTCATCCACTTCCTCATGTTCCCTTTCTCGCCAAATAAGCATCTTGTTAATCCTGCAACACAAAATAAGGCATATTAGAATGATTTCATTTGAAAATTTTTGGCAGAAATTTGAGAAAACTGTGCTTGAATTTTAACCGTGCGGGTACCGCACCCGCTCTTTGTAAACAGAGCGTAGCTCCGCACACGAGGTGTGTTCCGGGTGCGGCACCCTCGATTTTTTCTCGTTCAGAAAAAATCGGGGTCCGCAGGTAACCTGTGTCCCGCCTGCGGACCCCGCGGGCGCATTTTTTGACCTATTTTTCCCTAAAAAATCAAACTAAAGCCTAAAAACGAATTTTAAACGGATGAAAAACAAGATAAGGAGGTCGTGGATTACCTGGGGCTGACGATTTTCGATTCCAACGGTTGAATTTTCCAGAATCTTCACGGGAACTTTTTATCCAAAAGCTTTTTACTTTACACTCTGCAACTGAACGGTAAAAATGAAATAGAAAAAGTCCTTTTTATAAGTTTTTTCGAATGAATGAATTGTAAATTTATTTATTTTTCACTTTAAAAGGGATATTTTTTGAAAGCATTTTTATTTATCTTAAACAGGTATGTGTAATGTTTTGAGTTTTTGTGCAGAAACAGGATTTTTCAGGTGAAATAATCATTTTTCAACAAAGAGCATACTTTTATCACTTTTTCGGACTCTTTAAAAAATTTTACGAAAAAGCGAAACTTTGGAGTCCTCTTTAAGCCCTTTTCAGACTCTCTAAATATGAAAAGATTGCCAAGTACTTGACTATTCGAACTTGTTAAAGTAAATGAACAGTCGTCCCTTCAGTATAAGTTTACCCCTTTTACGGACTGAAATGGACTATTTACGAAAAAGGTATACGTTGACTAAATATGGTCAATAGAGTTCTCTCCCGCATTATTTTATCCTTTTTCGGGCTCGAGAGACTAAATTTACGAAAAAGAACACCCATGGAGTTTTCGTAAGTTTTTCTTCTGACTCCCTAAAACTGAAAAACACCGAGTTTCTCCTATACTGGACTCGTTAAAACTTAACAGTAAAGGACCTATTTAATTTTCAACAGGAACGAACCACTCCTTCTTAGGGTTCGAATTTTAAACTAAGTTGGACTCACCCGAAGGGTGAGCTTATAACCAAGCAAATGTTATCCTCCTCAAGCTTGCCAAAAATAAAGAGGTACTTGCCAGAAATGGTGGGGGAAAAAGAGAGAAAAATGAGCATGTTTGTTGTATTTTAAAATTGTCCGAAAACTCAGTCGACCACTCTTGGACACGACACTTATATTCACCTGGGTTGGGAAATCCTTTGCCTAACAGTTAATCAAACCACATTGAAAATTTTCAGCCGGTTTCTGGGTATTATCTTTGGGTCAATTGTCACCAAGCCATCTGCAGTGTCGTTATGTGTCCAAGAGAACAGTTCAAATAAAACCATTCATCTGCAAAATATCTATCATCCATCATTGACCATCCCTGAGTCAGTCCTTGCCAACATATTTTCAAAACTTGATCTATGATTTCATGTTGTGGGCTTGCCTACGACAGATCGCTTTCTATCGACATCAGCACATTATCTAGGAAGTTGATCCAGAAATATTCAGTACCTTGAAATCTGCATGCCTCAATGGCAGGTTTCTCGCTTTCGACGACAGGTTACATCAATGACCTTCGATCGAATGACTCCGTGACATGTTCGACTTCAGCTCATTCATTCACATTTCATGGACTGTACTGAGTACTTTGAGAACCATTGACATTACTGGTGGTTTCTCTCACACTTGTTAACAGTTCACATCATTGACTGGTAATCAAGTGGTTTCTACCATGTTCGACTTCAATACATTCATTCACATGGATAGAATCGTACTGGTTCAAGATGCGGAAATCAAGACCCTGGATCTAGTTTCCACCATCCAGGCTGCGAGGAATTTTGTTGTCATCTATACAGTAGACTATTGATAAACAGATGGCTGCGTCCATCCTGTGTTTACATATATCTGTACTATGATGTATTTAAAATCATTCCTGTATCAGAACGATTTCAGTTAGTTTATAGTTAGTTTTTATCTGAGTATGGGAATGCCTACCTCAGTGATGACATATACATGTATATATTTTGCATTGAATGTTTTTACAGGTACCGACTGGGGTGTCCACGGGATGATCTTTGAAATGATAAAGTACTGCACTCTTCATATATGACAGACTACAGCTTCATCTATTACAGACTTTGCACTTTAGGGGGCAATTTGTTACACTGAAAACTGTCACCTTGACATTATGCTGACCGTATGAGCTCATTATTACTCATACTTCCTCCTTTTGCAAGTCTAATATACCAGCTCCTCATATCAAGCTTCAAAATCAGAAGAAAATCCCTAAAATCCCCTTAGAATTAGTATCGCACTTTCTCTATGCATTCCCTGCGGTCCCGCACCTAAATCTCAGCCTGCATGCGGAACCATACCGCATGTTCTTTGTGTAATGGGTGCGGACCTCTGTAAAACATAAAAAGGCGAGAAAATGAAGATTAAAAAGTGAATTCCAGGTGAATTCTAGAAGATTCTAGACGGGAATTTTCGGAATGGATACGCTTTGAAGCTGGTTCATGCATCCCTCTCTTAATGGAGCTAACCCCTTGATGTAAGGAGCTTATCCCTTTGAAGGAGGATTCTATCCCTTCATACTTGGAACTAGAAACCTCCTCTCTTTCACTATAAAAAGAGGCCTTGGGTAGCCTCAAAGGGAGTTCAAGCTTATGAGATTTGAAGTTAAATGCTGTTGAGATTTAGACTTGAGTAACTTAAGACTTTCTGTGAGGTTAAATCACTCATCCTCATTGGTATGCTTTTGATGACTATTTCAGTGGCTTTTTAATAGAATTTGTGAACCTTTTTGTATCATGAATTTGGAAAGTAATAAGGAACCATAACAAAACATGTGAGAATTGATATGCAAGACTTAGCCACTGATAATGGTTATTTTCTGTACAGGAAAAGGAGAAAACGAGGAATTTCCGTTCCAAAGGAAAGGACAAAGTCGAGATAACTGCTGTCCCTCTGAACGAGAACCGAATGCAAACAAGGCTAAATAGATTACAGCAAATCGGCTCGGAAAAGAAGGAGAAGACACCAGCTCGGCGCCAAAGAAAGGAAAGGATGAAGAATTAACAGTTTGGCGAATCCCTCAGGATCTTCGATCCTGAGGGATCGCTGCTTTATTTATCATGTTACTTGGACATCTCCGCCATCACCTTTATATAAAGGGACAACACTGTTAGCTTGATAGATAGGATACGCTTTTATGTAATTTTCTGTAAAACATCAACTTTGATTATTGAGTCTCGTTGAGAACTGGTTCAATGTATTTTTGACCGATGCATTAATAAAAGCTTGGTGATTATTTCATCTCTGCGTCTGGATTAACTTAAAGCGGTGTATCCTTGGAGGCTAAGGGCCCGGCCCCGAAGGACACTTGCTTCTGTACCATTACGACTTGACTTTTGTGTGGTTTGTTTATCATTGTTATTTGGTAATTTGATATGCTTTATAAGTTCATATTACATGCTTTGTTAAAGATTGAATCATTGAGGTTTTTTACAGATAGAATCGTGTGTTGACTCCGCATCAAGTTATTAATCCTTTCAAGAGTTAATTGCATGTTCTTACTGTTTTGTTACAGAGCTGTTATACTAAACGTTCGTGTTGTGCGCGTTTCTGATTTATCAGTACTGTTCCATAATTCATTAATAGTTATTGCTGTTCCATTAGTGTGATTTGTGTGAATTGCTTTTAGAGTGAAAGAATGTTATTTGATTGCAAAGAATGCATTTGAGTTAATAGATTAAGTTTGGTTACAACCTGCGGGACTTAGTTATTCAATTGCTGTTCCATTTTAGACTTGCTGTTCTATTTCAGAATTGTTGTTCAATCCTTTATTTGCTTTGCTATTCCAT
>JAXQQM020060026.1:0-23324 GCA_034641835.2 Pinus albicaulis | reverse complement strand
TCCGCCATAGGTGAGGCAATAAGGGATCCTCAACTAAGGCACTAGAGAAATACCAGCTGACCACGACTAAGACCACTGATGATGACAGAAATGGAGGACCGAGTAGCGAATGGACGACTTCCCTTGTTAGAGCATAAAGGGCATGAATGACATGGCAGCGACTGACACAACATCATAAGGGATGGGGGACAGTGAGACTGAAGGTCATAATGTGCGACACAAGAGAGAGATCAAGCAATGAAGGATGGAGGGCTATAGCGGGGTACAAAGGGACTCGGGATAGACTCCATGAATGCGATGATGACTCAACTTGGATGCTCTAACCAAGGGCTACTCGATGGTGCTGCCACACAGTAAAGGCCTAGTAGGGGACCCAAAAACATGTGAGTACAAAAGATGGTTACTCATGACGAAATAGACACATGCAAACAAAGACAACTATGGAGGCAAAGTGGTGCCCCAAGTACAAGTGCTGTGGGGTGGAGGTGAAATTTGATTTTGGGGAGGGTTATGGTCGCAGGGCATAGGTGCCCCCAAGCATGGTGTGTTCATGCCAAAATGTATTTAGAAAAGGGGGAATCTAAACAAATTTTAATGATGTGGTGCGCCATTTGTTTTCGTTATGGTTATGCAGTTTGAGAAAGGGAATGGAGGATTACCAGTCTCTTTTGGTACTGCATATAGGAAGCAAATGGACTTTAAGTTTCCGGGGTGGTATACCTAGTGTCACTATCCCAAAGAGAGGAGTTGGAGATAATGAACTGATGCTCTCGTAGAAAAGATATAGGTTGGTCAACAACAATGTCTAAGAGATGGAGTTGCTGATGTAAGATGAAGGAATGATAAGGGGTATCATCCTTAGAGTGATCTGAAGTGATATGGGACTCTATAGGTTCTTCTAAATGTGGAAGAATAATGGTCCTAAATTCGGTAGAACCAGATACACTAGGAGAGTTGTGGAGAATTGTTTCTCTTGGTCTCTCAAATGTGGGTGCCCCTTTACTCAAACATTGGGTTTTAATGTAATGGCCACAAGGTGTATGTGGTGTGAACGCATGGGTTCGATGTAAGGGGGAATAGAGAAATTCAGGGGCGGGGATTTTTTTCCATAATGTCATCATCGTGATAGAAGATGGGGTGACTGGTGGAAGAAAGACCACCTGACGTGGCGAAGCTACCTAAATCATCATCATGAGAAGAGAGGTTCACATGCGTGTCGTCACAAGGGGTGAAATAAGAGTAAGAAGATAAAGTATCTACTGATGTTGAGCCCAAGGTGATCGCTGAAGGAAGTTCAAGCGAAACAACAGGGGAAGATTCAGATGGAATGTTCCCCGAGGGTCTCATGGATGATGATAGGTAGAAAATGTTGGACGAAGGCTCTGTCATCTCGACATCAGGAGGGGGAATTTCAATGGGAGCAGTCATGTCTGGTAGTTTTGCCAAAGAAAAATGCGCAAATAGGGGAGAGGTGGGCTCATTGTGCTTGGCCTCGAATGGGCGGGACCAGGCTGTAGGGCAAGGAATCATGAAAGGGACAAAGGTGGGTGTGGTTGGGTGGAGATCATGGCCAGCACAGGTGGTTGGTGGAATAGTTTGGGAGTTCTTGGCCATCGCTTTACAAGGAACAGAGGGCTCAAGGATTCAGGACCAGTAACTCAGGAGTCGAGGAGGGGCTGGGTTTGTCAAAGGTGCTTTCCTTTGATGCCTCTTTTAGCTTTGGCCCTTCTTACCCTTAGAATGCACAGAACAGAGGTGGTTCCTGCTGAGGTGACCAGGCACCGTTGGAGCAGAGAAGTCGTGGACCAATGGAAACATTGTCAAAGCACAGGGTTTGGGTCAATTGTAGGGTTGTGGCTAGAGGATCATGGTACCAGAAGGGAATCCCAAGGGTCAGGTTAGGAAGATAGAGGGTGGCCATGACCGGTACCGTGTACACTCCTGGTGGGGGAGCTAGGAACGGTATCTAACCAGAGGGGTAATGGCCAGGTGGGACGGCTCCTAAATGGCTAAGGCTTGGAGGAACCGTGCTAGGAGGATAAAGAGGCTCAGGACTACCATCTGCAGGTGAAGGGCTAGGAGCAGGTTGCGGAGAGCGTGGTTGCCGACTAGCCGAGGCAGGCCGCTTACGGGCAGCCTGAGACGATTGCATCATGCAAACATTCGATGAGCTGGGATCAGTGATGGGAGGAGGAGGAAGGTTAGGGAAAGTTCCAAGCAGGGAGGAATCTTTGTAAACGCCGGGGCAGACACTGGTCAAGGAATCGACGGTTTGCTTGTTGGTTACAGAAGAGATGGTCATCTTAGGTGAGGTCTGAGATTTTGGCTCATGATATGTCAACTGGTCAATGGTGACTATCTTTCCATTATGAGGGAAAGACATCTTGCGAAACCATGGATACGTTAGAGCATAGAGTATAGGTTTATTCGCCTCAAGAGAATACATAGGGACCTAGAGGGGCCAATGACTTCTACTGCCAATCTGTTCTCCACCTCCGCTTAAGAGTGAGAAAATTAATAAGGAGGCCAATGGGCCTGGATCATGAAGGATGGGTTCTTGGAAGTCCTCAGCACTTCAGATCTAGAATCTCTCTCTCTTGTTGGTGTAGAAAACCCACACAAAGAATAGAACTCAAAGGGAGCTCACACAGCAAATAGTGGAAAAATGTGACCACGTGTATAGATCCAGAGTGATCTAATAGGCAACAAAATGTGAAGAATGGTAGGAAAAACCCTCCTATTTATAACAAAATATTAGGTCATTCTAGATCTTGGTGCATGATTAAAATAATGTTAACCAAATCTAGATCCACCTTTTATGAAATATTTTATTATATTTGTTGGAGGGAAAGGGTATTTGACTTGGGTCAAATCCCTTTATTTGTAAGTAATAAATAAATAAATGATTTATTTATCATTTTAAGGAAGTGGTTAGATGATAATCAAATAAATAATGATTTATTTAATTATTTATGGTGATTTAGTTTGATATTTAACAAGGAATACTATTTAAATAAGACGAACAATTATTCCTTAGAAAATAATAAGATAAATAAGATTTATCTAATTAATTTCTTTGTTTTAAGAACTATGACCAGGAATAATAATTAAATTATTGTTTAATTAATTATTCCTTGAGGAAAATTAAACAAATATAGTTTGTTTAATATTTCTTTTGGGGTTTCCCTTCGTTGTACCATAAACAACCTAATAAATGTTTTATTGGGTTAGTTTACATAGTGAAAGCAATTTACTTAGGTAAAATTGTCTTATGGTGTACTTGGGTCCATCTAATGATACAGGTTAGATGACCGTGCTGTATCACCTCCCAAGAATTTGTCTTCGACCCCACCTTTTCCTTTGGGAGATGCAATGGAGTAATCTAAGTATAATCAAAATGAATCAAATACGGATGCTAGTAGAAGGTCTATGGCCAATCCATAATATTACAATCAATCTAAAAAAATTGGAAGGCTTCCTTCTATTTTTTCATCGAGTTATGCCTTGAATAGGATAGAGGAAAGTGGGTCTTCAGGTATGAAGTGTAAACTCTCCTATAGAACCAAGGGTTATCTATTGTATGTGCTCAACTTTTCCTTGCAATGGATACTTTCTTTAAAGTTTCTCAGAATAAGAAAGGGAGACATGAATATTTGAAAGGCGGATTTTCTTTGCTAGACAAAAAGTGAAACATTAGCAAAAGAATGATGGCATATGATAGTGATCTAATTACTGCGCTCGAAAAAATTGATAATATCGATAATAATGAGAGTGAGCTAGTAGGGACTGATGCTGTGAATGAGCTTGAGGATGAAATCGGGTTGAACACTGTTATGAAATATCTGGAAGATGAAATTGGGTTGAAGGCACAAGCACATAATAATATTGAGTCTACCGATGAGAAGGGCAGTAATGATCAGGAGGGTTCAATTAAAGAAGGGGGATTGACAGAATTCCATTTTTAAGCGACCAGCTCGATGCATGATGCAGGAGGCTTCAAGAAGCATGACAATGTGGGTGCAAATCTTGGCTTCTTAATAGATTGTGTTTCTCCCGACGATTTTGCTATCATTGTTAACCATTTTGATGGAGAGTCAATGACCAATATCACGTACTATTCGGATGCCGTGTATAGATATGCTAAGATTGCACCTTCCAGCAACAACAACATCCCATGAATAGAGGAGTGATTTCCTAATTTTACATTCTATTTCAAAACTAATTCTTATTCTGGCAAAATTGTTAAAACCAATTATCTTCTGTATTTTAATTGGTTGATTGAAGCCCCAATTTGTAAATCCGATATTATATAAGCCATGGATCAAAGATGAATGAGGAGTTAGTTTGTAAATTAGATAGGGGTGGGATTTCTCAATGTGAATTCAAATTTCTCAGAGGTAGAACGGTATCGAGTTGCATAGAAATGTAATATAGATAAAGGAATTGCTATAAACTTGACCAGTGACTTTAACATTTCATGTTTCTGTGTGAATTTGTGTTCAATTCAAAGATTAAATACCATCGACAAGGTGAAATTATGTTGGCAATATGATGCAAAGTGTTGTCCTTGATGGCAACCTACCCTGATAAAGTTGATCCAGACCCCATTGATGAAGTTGTTCTTGATGGAAACCTACCTGATAAGTTGCCTATGATAAGCAATATATGTGTTAAATATGTAAGAATGATGTATCTCCATCAATGTCAAAGGAGGAGCACTTGAAACAACAACAAAGAAAAGAGAAAATGAAATATGAAGCTTCTGAGGAATAGAAGGATTAAAGGGGGAGACACTGAGAAAACAATAAGCAAGAGAATGAATCAAATAAAACGAATGAGAAAAGTAGAAATGTAGCAGAGAAGAACAGAGAAAGAGTGCATCTACAGTTTGAGCTACAAAAAGCAGTATCAGTCAAGGGGCAGGGACAAACAGTGAATTGAAAGTTGTCTAGAGACAGTATAGGAAGAAAAAGGCCATCAAACAGAAAAAGGTTCGTGATTATGAATTATATGTATATTCTTAATAGAATAGTCGTAGGTCCCTGTGGACAACTATGAATCATTGTCCATAAACATCATAAAACCTGTGGCAAGGATTCGAAATTACATATTTAGTGTATAAATTGAAGGAATTAATGGTTGCAGAGGTATGATGAATGTAGCGAAGATTATAATTGCGATGGACCATAGTACAGTGATTAGCTTATGGAATCAAGAACTTGAATGTGCAGTTAGAAGCGGAACTATGACAGGATAGAACTCCGAACATGAAATGGAAGGTTGATATATTATATATATCATAGTAGAATTGAAGACAGAGTGACATTGTGTTGTGTCGAGGTCGGAAGGCAGCAATCGGTGTAAAGAATGTATGTTAAAATACTCAAATGAAATTATGAACAAAGCGTTAAACTTAGCAATGGAACTATAATAGAAGGCAAAACATTAAAGCGCAACTTAATTATAATAATACATTGAAAAGGCGACGGAACCCTGCGTGGAAGAGCGGAACTGTAACTGAGTGAGAAGTGAAGGCGGTTTATGGTTTTCATCGCACTACCTATGTGGAGCAAGCGGTATTTCCTGGTTGAGGAGCGATTCTATAGAGTGCTCGACACGCGTCCCTGTACGACTTCACAAAACCGCTTGTCACTGTGTGCCATCACGCATTGTAGTTCAATCTAGGATGCCCAGCGATATTATTGTGCGCCGTTGATCTGGAGGGAAGCCATCGGACGGTGGTCGTGTGAGGAAGATGCACGAATATTAACCAAAGTATGGCGCGCCATCGCATGTTAACGTTCGGCATCGGAGGTCGAGCGATATGCATAGATGCCATTGATCGGACGTTGGACTTGCACGAAGTTTACTCATGGTACCATGCGTGTATTTGATTGGCTATTGACTATATATGTGGGCCCGGGGTCAAAGGTTTATCATAAGGTTAATTAGCATTGGATATTTCTCTAAAGTGCAAAGGGTTGAAACTTTAATCCTAAATTTCAGTTCAAAGTTGTAAATATATATGTTTATCAATTTCTTCAAATTGATAAATAAATTAAAAATAAATCAAAGAGGCACATAGGGTAAACTAAAGGAAATGTTGTCAAAGGAATACCATTAGCAGTTGAATGGTTTTTACTCATGGTATTGATAACGGTTATACTATATAAGGCAAAGAGGATGATAGTATGAAGTGTGCATGCGTAAGGGTGGTAGATGAATAAATTTCTCTAAGGAATATCTGCATGTATGAGCTCTATTCTTAATTGACAAATCTGAATCTATGATGCACCCATGGATATAATGATCTAACGATGATGAATCTCTGGTTTGATCGATTGACGAAATCATGAAGAACTGGTGCGAGTGAACTGAAGAAAATAAATAAATTTGGTGGCCTGCAAGGTATGTTGTGTAGAAAATGGTGGATCCAATATGAAATTGATGGAACGTGGTCCACAGTAGATCTCAGGGTTGAAGCCTTCAGTGAGGGGGGTTGTAGCTCCCTTCCAGTGGTAGCTGGTAAACGAGAGCAGGGGGTAGTAGCTCCCTTCTAGGAGAGGCTGGTAAACGAGAGCAGGGGGTTGTAGATCCCTTCCAGGAGAGGCTGGTAAACGAGAGAAGGTTGTAGCCTTCTACAGGTGGGTGCCTACGTGCTGGTATGAGTCTACACCAGCATAAATTGTAATAATTTTTCTTTATAATAAATATTGAAGACAGAGATAACAGCAGCGGTGGTTTTCTCCCGAATTGGGTTTTCACCTTAAATACTGGTGTTCATATGTGTTTCTTATGTTTGATGGTTTGTTCTGTTCATTCTTACTGCTTATCTGATGAATGAATGATGCAATGATCTAATTAAAGACATAATAAGTTCTCTGGACATACAAGTTGGATGCAGTAATGTAGAATATGGTTTAAGAGAAAGGAGAACTAAAAAGTTGTCGGTCAGCTCTAAATACTGATTCACCCCACCCTCTCAGTATTTTTCCCAACAATTGGTATCAGAGCAGGTCCTTCTACAGAAGCTTGATCGCTTGAAGGAGATCTGTCACAATGGGAAGGAAGCAAAAGAAGAAGGCTACTCAAAGAAAGGAGATACCTCAGTAAACATGTGCAGTAGAAAACGAAGGAGATGAAAGAGGTATTGATTGTTGTTCTTGTACTTCACTTCCTTGTGCATGCAATGGTGAAGATAGAGAAAAAGAAAGTGAAAGTAATGATTGGGATCAATTTAAAAGGAAGGAATCTATCTACAAATATGTGATCTCTGGAATGAGTGGACGGATAAAAATGTATCAAAGACTGCAGGATAAAGTAACCAATCGAAGTGAAAGACTTGAAGCATAAATCATCTCTTTGAAAGAAGATCTGGAAAAATCAAATAAGAAGAATGAAGAACTGTTACAAACTTTTGAAGAACAAGAAAATGGGTTGAAAGAAGAGATTTTAAAATTGAATGATCAAGTAGAAGAAGGAAGAAGGGTCAAAGAAAGTATGAAGAAGCAATGCCAAATATTGGAGGTTGAGGTAAACATTTTAAAAGGTAAATTAGAAGAAAAAGATAAACTCTTGAGGTTTCAAGATAGTACTAAGATTCTAGACAATATTCTTAGTAGTCAAAGGTCTCCTTCTGTTAAATTTGGTCTTGGTTTTCATGAAACTGTTAAAGGAGAATCTAGTTCACAAGGAAGTGCTAAAGATTCAAAGGATATCAATGCAAAATCTGAAGTGTTGAAAGAAACAAAAGGTCAACCAACAATCATGAACTCTCAAAAGAAATCATTCCCTCCTTTGATCAATAATGTTGAATGCTTTAAATGTCATAATTATGGGCATGTTGTAGCCAATTGCAGAAGCAGATTGTTTCAGTCACAAACAAACAGATTCTACACAGAAAGGTACTCAAGTTTCTTTAAGGGATATTGTTTTTCATGCAGCAAGTTCGGTCATAAAGTAGCTGATTGCAATAGAAGAAAGAATAGAAAAATACATTATGATCCCTATGCTTACTTCTCTGGTCACACAAAATGTTATGCTTGTAACAAGTATGGACATGTAGAAAAAGAATGCAGGATGAATAGATCTGAGATATTAGATAATTTCCAGCACACAATAAGAGATTTCAAGCAAAGCTAGAAAAAGAAGGAGGACTGGTCAAAAACGTAGGGAATATTGACCCTACTGCAGTCATCTGCTTTTAAAGCTTACTTCGTGACTGCAAGAGTAATGTGAGATACATTATAGGAATCAGTAATGTATCATCATAGGTGGAGCAATGTATGATGATTCCCATGGTTGGTTTGATAATTCTAGTTGTGTTTATTTCTAACAGTGCATCTAATGTGAAGAAGACAGGTAAATGTGGCATAAGTTCAGGGGGAGCATTAGCGTTGCTGGGAGTAATGCATTGTTGGCATTATGATGGTTCTGAAATATGATCTCTCTCTCTCTCTCTTGAGGTCTTTTTGGTATTGGTATTACCATTTGCTGAGAGTAAATTTTGAATAGAACAGGCCAAAAAATGGCTAGAGCTATGCTTGATGATTTCAGAACACCTGACTCATTTTGGGGAGAAGCAGCACATATAGTGATAAAACTCCATATGAACTATGGTATGGTAATCCTCCCACTGTGAAGCATTTTAGAGTTATTGGAGAAAATGCTTTATCAAAAATAATGATGAAAAACTTAGCAAGTTTGAACCCAGAGCAGATGAAGGAATGCTTCTTGGTCACTCCTCTAGGAGTAGGGCATATAAATGTTACAATAAAAGATTTCGAAAGATTGTTGAATGTATAAATGTTGTTATTGATGAGTATCCAACAAATCCAAAAGAAGAAAAACAAACAACAAATGAAGACGATGATGATGACTTATATCCTTCTACATCAAATAGTAATGATACAAACAGTGAACCCAGTGAAGAACCCGAAGATGATTTGTTTGAAAAAGGCTCCATCCAGATATGTTCAAAAGAATAATCCAGAATCTCAAATTTTGGGAGAAAAAGGATCAGGTGTACAAACAAGAAGGACTCTTGTGGGATCTTCTAGCAATCTGGCATTTCTGTCCACTATTGAACCTCACAATGTCAGTCAAGCTAGCAAATATGAACGTTGGATTCAAGCCATGAATGAAGAGCTTGATCAAATTGAAAAGAATCACACTTTGGAATTAGTACCAAGACCTCATGACAAAAATGTCATTGGAACTAAATGGATATTCAAAAACAAATTAAATGAGAATGGGGATATTATAAGAAATAAAGCTAGACTTGTTTGCAAGGGGTATGCTCAACAAAAAGGTATAGACTTTGAAGAAAACTTTGCTCCTGTAGCCAGAATTGAAGCCATAATAATGTTTCTTGCTTTTTCAAGCTTCCAACAAATAAATGTTTATCAAATGGATGTTAAATCTGCTTTTCTCAATGGTAATCTAGAAGAAGAAGTTTATATAGAACAACCAGAAGGATTCATTTTGGGAAATGATGAAAAATTTGTTTGTAGACTTAAAAAGGCTCTATATGGTCTCCAACAAGCTCCAAGGGCATGGTACTATCGTCTTGACAAATATCTTCATCAACAAGAATTTTCAAAAGGGTCTTCTGATAGCAACTTATACACAAAAAATGAAAATGACAAACTATTGATTATGGTTGTATATGTTGATGATATCATTTTTGGAAGTAATGAAGAGTCTATGAGTCAGAAATTTTCTTCTGATATGCAGCAAGAATTTGAAATGTCTTTGCTTGGGGAATTAACATTCTTTCTTGGCGTGCAAGTGCAATAAGCAATAGATGGCATATTTCTATCACAAGCAAAATATCTTAAGAAAATACTGAAAAGTATGGTATGGAGGAGTGCAAATGATACATGGTTTCCTATGATGAGATTATGGATAAGCCCTGATTGTTCTTTGCTGAAGAGTATCTTTTGTTTTCACACATGGATGAGATGGAAGTCTTATGATTCGGAGATAAGGAAAGATCATGCAAAATTTGATGCTGATGATTTTTGTCATGGTTGAGACCTTTTATACATAATTCCTACACATGATACATCATGATTATGAAATAAATATAAATCATGAAGATCTTGGTGATAACAGATCACATGGATGATTACTTGACACATGTTGTCTATTGAAGAAGTTGTTCTGGTATGATAATTCCTCTTGGGAAGAATATGTTGATGCGGTAAAGAGCCTGAAGGCTTGGATACTGACGTGCTTATGCTACAATTATTGGATGACATTTGAAAAGACAACTGTGGTGCTGATTGGTATCTCTGGTGATGTTTCAGCTCTCATATTTCTATATGTTTTTGATGAAGATGCCTTGATGATTTGATGGTGAAAGTGTTCAGGATGAACAAGCTAGGGGGGAGATTTGGTCTTATGAAAAGGATGCATTATTTGTTGTGGTTTGATCTCATGCTTGAAATTCTTTGGTCTTGATTGTATAAGTTATAATGTGATGAAAAGGTCATATTCAGTCATGTAAGGACTTGATCAAATTTGTAAACACACTTGGTTGGGTACTTATGTCACATATGTAAATCCACTTGATTGGATCTTTGATGTAAGGAAAGGTCATAGATTCATGTACTTCATTGAATATTATGATTGAAGATTCAACATGAACTCAGGGGGAGCATGGTAACTTCTGTACACATCAGATCTACTGAGTTCTTCTTTCTACAAGAGAAGAAAAACCTTGTTTTGGTTTTGATCCGCCCTTTTCCCTTGATGTCAAAGGGGCAGAGTATCATGGTGTTTGAATAATGATTCTAATCCATGTATCTATCTGCTGTGGTGATTAAACTCCATCATGGTTGCCATCAAGTCCAAAGGGGGAGATTGTTGGAAATATGATGCAGAGTGTTGTCCTGGATGGAAACCTACTTGATAAAGTTGATGGAAACCTACTTGATGAAGTTGTTCTTGATGGAAACCTACTTGATAAGTTTCCTATGATAAGCAACCTATGTGTTAAAGATGTAAGAATGATGTATCTCCATCAATGTCAAAAGAGGAGCACTTGAAATAGCAACAAAGAAAAGAGAAAATGAAATATAAAGCTGAGGCAGCTTTAGAAGGATTGGAAAGGCAGCAGAGACATCAGAGAAAACAGTGGCAGAGGAATTGGCATCTGAAACAGTAACTAGGAACAGAGAAAAGAAATGTAGCAGAGAAGAACAGAGAAAGAGTGCATCTACAGTTTGAGCTACAGAGAGTAGTATCAGTCAAGGAGCAGGGACAAGCAGTGAATTGAAAGTTGTCCATAGACAGTATAGGAAGAAAAGGGCCATCAAACAAAAAAAGGTTTTGCATTTTCTGTGAATTATATGTATATTCTTAATAGAATAGTTGAGTCCCTATGGACAGCTATGAATCATTGTCCGTAAGCATCATAAACCCTGTGGCAAGGATTCGAAATTAAAGATTTAGTGTATAAATTGAAGGAATTAATGGTTGCAGAGATATGATGAATGTAGCGAAGATTATAATTGCGATGGACCATAGTACACTGATCAGCTTGCGGAATCAAGAACTTGAATGTGTAGATTAGAAGCGGAACTGTGACAGGATAGAACTCTGAACATGCAATGGAAGGTTGATATATTATATATATCATAGCAGAATTGAAGAAAAAGTGACATTGTGTTGTGTCGAGGTCGAAAGACAGCAACCAGTGTAAAGAATGTATGTTAAAAGACTCAAACGAATTGTGAACAAAGCGTTAAACTTAGAAATGGAACTATAATAAAAGGAAAAACATTAAAGCGCAACTTAATTATAATAATACATTGAAAAGGCGACAGAACCCTACCTGGAAGAGTAGAACCGTGACCGAGTGAACAGTGAAGGCAGTTTATGGTTTTCATCGCACTGCCTATGCAGAGCAAGCGGTATTTCCTGGTTGAGGAGTGATTCCATATAGTGCTCGACACGCGTCCCTGTACGACTTCACAAAACTGCTTGTCACTGCGCGCCATCGCGCGTTATAGTTCGATCCAGGATGCCCAGCGATATTATTGTGCACCGTTGATCTGGAAGCTTGCTATCTAACGATGATCAGATGCTGGACTTGCATGAATTTTACTCATGGTACCATGCGTGTATTTGATTGGCTATTGAATATATATGTGGGCCTGAGGTCAAAGGTTTATCATAAGGTTAATTAGCGTTGGATATTTCTCTAAAGTGCAAAGGGTTGTAACTTTAATCCTAAAGTTCAGTTCAAAGTTGTAAATATATTTATTTATCAATTTCTTCAAATTGATAAATAAATTAAAAAGAAATCAAAGAGGCACGTAGGGTAAACTAAAGGAAATACTTTCAAAGGAATACCATTAGCGGTTGAATGGTTTTTACTCATGGTATTGATAAACGTTAAACTATATAAGGCAAAAAGGATGATAGTATGAAGTGTGCATGCGTAAGGGTGGCAGATGAAAAAAATTCTCTAAGGAATATCTGCATGGACGAACTCTATTCTTACTTGATAAATTCGAATCTATGATGCACCCATGGATATAATGATGTGACGATGATAAATCACTAGTTTTGATCTACTGATGAAATCATGAAGAACTGGTGCGAGTGTACTGAATGAATAAATCTGGTGGCCTGCAAGGTATGTCATGTGAAAACTGGTGGATCCAGTATAAAAATTGATGAAACATGGTCCGCAGTAGATCTGAGGGTCGAAGCCTTCAGTGAGGGGGTTGTAGCTCCCTTCCAGGAGAGGCTGGTAAACGAGAGAAGGTTTTAGCCTTCTGCAGGTGGGTGCCTGCGTGCTAGTATGAGTCTGCACCAACATAAATTGTAAGAAGTTTTCTTTATAATAAATTTTGAAGACTGAGATAACAACAGCGGTGGTTTTCTCCCGAATTGGGTTTCCACCTTAAATACTGGTGTTCATATGTGTTGCTTAAGTTTGATGGTTTGTTCTGTTATTTCTGTTCATATATGATGAATGAATGATACAATGATCTAAGTAAAGACATAATAAGATCTCTGGACATACAAGTTGGATGCAGTAATGTAGAATATGGTTTAAGAGAAAGGAAAATTAAAAAGTTATTAGTCAGCTCTAAATACTGATTCACCCCCCCCTCTCAGTATTTTTCCCAACAAATTAATGTTCTAAAGAACTATTACTCATTACATAATATGTGTTTGAGTTGCAATATATTTCCTCTTATTAAATCGAATGTAATGGGAGATAGGAATATAATTATTATGATTTTCGAGTTTGATTTAGGAATTAGAACATATTATAGTGCTTTGAATTTGAATATGGAATTAGAACATATTTTAAATCTTTGAGTTTTAGTATGGTTTACATTAATTAGTTTCTTTTGAACATTTGTAGGATTTAAATGCACATTTGATTTGTTTATGCTTCCTTGGACTTTGCTTAATAATTAGATTTATTTTTAATTAGAATAATTCTTGCTTTCACAGTGTAATCATTTCTTTATAAGAGCAAGTTTGGTTGCAAATTTGATTGTGCAGGTAGAGAGATCAATTCAAATGCAGCGTGATTTAGTTACATGATTTGATTTTGAAGAGTGAGCTTGTTTATTGAATAATCCATTTCATTTAGATTAAAATCTTTGAATTGAAGGTTATCATAGATTATTTCCAATGCAATTTTTGATAGGATCTTTTAAGTGTTAATTTTACATGAAGTAAAGTAGTTTTCTTCCAGCAATAATTAGAACTTTCCTTTGTTAGTTTGAATCTTGAATTTGTTATCAAGAGTAGTTTATATAGTTAGTTTTAGGTGTGAGTTATCATTAGAATAATGTGTATGTCTTTTTGCTTATCTCAAGTTTTAGTTTTAAGTGTTAGTTTCAAGTTGATGAGAGGAATAAATAGATTACGTTTTTCAAGATACCATAGGAGATTTAAAAAGTAGAATTCGAGTGCGAGAATGATTGAGGATTTACTTGAATTTCCTTATAGTTTAATTGTAGTATGGAGTTTGCAGTGAATGAAATTGGTTAAGTAGGTCTCCTTTTCAAGATTGTTTATTTGCCAGCAAATGTTTGTTTCATTCAAGTTCCTAGTTTATCATTAGAAAGGAATATATATACTCTGACCATTAAGCTAAGCCAATACGTAGTACAAATCGTGTTTACGACTCGTAGATTGATAATTAATATTGAGAGGCTTAATCCGACAATTAAGTCGACCAACACACAAGATGATAGGGAGAAATTCCAATTGATTTTTTATTTGTTAATCTGTCTGCCCATAGTGCATGTACTAGTTTGTTGTGCCATGATTTCTTGTTCTCTTCTAGCATCTTTTTGATGATATTCACCAAACTTTTGTGTGAGGATTCTGCCAACCCATTACCTTGAGGGTAATAAGCTGTAGAATGGCCCAATGAAATCTAATATTTTTGAAAAAAATCCACCATTTTCTTGGATTTAAAGGCAGCATCATTGTCAGTAATAACCTTTGTAGGACAGTTAAATGTAGACAAAATGTGATTTTCAAGGAATTTGATAATTACTGAGTTTGTGGTAGTTCTAGAAGGAATGGCCTCTATCCACTTTGTAAAATAGTCAGTCGCAGTAAGGATCCATTTTTGTTGGGCAGAGGACGCAGGGTGGATTTATCCAATAAAATCTATGCCCCATTGTTGGAAAGGAGTTTCAACAGAGATAGGATGAAAAGGTAATGGCAAAAATTTTCTTTTGCCTTCAAAGAATTGGCACTTATAGAAGGAAATTACCATTTTATCGATGTCTTGAAAGAGGGTGGGCCAATAGTAACCAACTGTTAGGATTTTTTTGACAGTGGTTTTCCAATAGAGGTGGCCTCCACATTCTCCTTCATGAAAATCATGCTTGATCTTATCTGCATCATCCTCAGGAAAACATTTAAGCAATATACCACTAGAATTTTTCCAATATAAATTTTTTATGTAAAATGCAGAAGTTTACAACCTTTAACTTTAAGAATCTAGCCTTTGTTTTGGACAAACCGGGAGGAACATTCAGATTAAGGAGCACATATAAAATATCAGCATACCAAGATGAATTCAGAAATGATTCTTCAATAAGTGGAGTTGCCAACTCCTCTTGTTCATCTAATGCATTAATCATGTTTATGTTTAGTGCTTGAAATTTTGTTTCAGCCATGAGTTTTTCTAGACGTTGCCCTTTGATTAGTTTGGTGGGCTTGATTTTGAGATCATATTCTAATATAATAGAAATCCACTTACCACTTTTTCCATCAAGATCTTCTGTTAGGATGTCTTTTACCACTGAGTGAGGCACACATGCAATAATATGTCACTGCAGAATGTAAACTCTGAAATCTTTTAATGCCTTGATCAAGGAAAGAGCTTGTTTTTCCATTATGTTAGATTTCAGAGGTGCATCTCTCAATTCCTTGCTGAAGAATTCTATGGGTTGCTCTTGTCCTTTTATATTTTTCTGCAGTATGACTGCAGCAACTATATGTTCTGATGTAAAGGAGAAAATGAAAAAATCTTTGGTAAAATTAGGGCTAATCAGAACTGGCGTTTGAGTAAGAGCTTGTTTTACCAGTTCAAAGGATTGTTTTTCTTCTAAGGTCCATTTGACTCCTATTTCTCTTTTCAGCATGTTTGTGATGTTTCTTAGGAGTTCAACAAGGTTGGGTATGAACCTTCTTAAGAAATTTATCTTCCCAATGAAAGATTGTAGCTCTTTGATGTTTCTTAGGTGGATGATTTGCAATGTTCCTTCAATCATTTTTGGGTCAATATTAATCCCTTCTTCAGATATTATGTGGCCTAAAATTTTTCCTTCTTGAAGGCCAAATATATTTTTCTTGGGATTCAAAGACAAACCATATTTTCTACATTTTTCAAAGACTTTTCTTAAGTGAGCTAGGTGTTTTTCATCAGTTTTTGAGTAGATGGTTATGTCATCAAGGTAAATCAAAATGAAGTAACCTATCTCTTATGAGAAAGCAATATCCATGGCTCTTTGAAAAGTGGCCCCAACATTCATCAACCCAAAAGGCATTTTAACATACATGAAGGTGCCCCAAGGTGTAGTGAAAGTTGTCTTATGTTGATCATCTGGGTGTACCAGCACCTGATTGTAACCTGAAAAGCCATCTCGCAAAGACATTATTTTAGAACCTACTACCCTTTGTAATATGTAATCCATTTCTGGTAAAGGGTAGTTGTCCTTTAAGGAGGCTTTGTTTAAATTTATGAAGTCTATGCATAGCCTAATATCTCATGTTTTCTTCCTCACTGATACAATATTTGAAACCCATTCTGAGTATCTGAGAGGGACTATTATTCCACCATCATAAATTTTCTTAATTTCTTTCTCAGCCAGGGGTAGCTTCACAGGGTTTGTTCTGCGCAATTTCTGTTTAAACGGCTTCTGGTTTTCTTTGAGAGGGATCTTATGTTGGATTATATCAGTATCATATGACTTAAATCATCATAGCTCCAAGCAAACACATCATTAAATTCTTTGAAAAGCTTAAGATATTTATGTTTTATATGATCTGGTAGTGTTTTGGAAAATTTTATCATTTTGGGTTCTTGCTCACTACCTATATTGCATTCTTCTATTTTAGCTTCAGCGGGTTCCATCTTTGGCTTCCTAGAAACATCATTGAAGTCAAAAAACTCTTCTAGAGGAACTAGTCCCTTTGGAAAATTATCATCATTAGACTGTAGTACTTCAAAGTATTATTTTTCTAAATTAGTGCTCAGTTTTGTGTTTTTTGTGTGTTCTTTTGCTAACATATTTATATCAGCATTATTAGGAGGTTCTTGTTTGTAATATTGTTCCTCAGCAGAGCAGTCTTCTTCATAATCTGAGTTTGAGTTTGGTATTTCAAACTCATGTATGGACTGTAAGAAGTCTTCTATTCATTTATCTCCCTAAAACACTTGCCAATATTTTATGTTATCTAGGACTGCTGGTCTATATTTGACTTGCACTATGTATTGTTTATTATGATAAGGCTTTTGACATGAACTCGCTGCAAATGCCAGACCATTGGCAAGAATGTTTTGATTTCTGGGGACAAAGGTAACATCATATTTTGTGAATGTTTTCAAGAGGTCAAGGGCACCATATCTATATTATTTTAATATTGGATGCTTGGTTGTGTATTCTCCATTGATTTTCCTAATAACTAACTCAGAATCTCCATGAACATCTATCCTCTTGGCTCCTAGTTTCTTTAGTAATTGTAGCCCTAGGAGTAGTGCCTCATATTCAGCTATGTTATTTGTGCATTGAAAGTTGAGCTTGCATGTGTGACCTTCTGCATGATTTTTCTCTGTGTTATGCACCCATATACCTACTCCTGAACCAGCTTTGCCACAAGAACCATCAAAACTCATACTCCAAAGAGGTTCAATTTCATATTTGTCATTATGGTCATTGTGGTTGCCACTATGTTGTTTATCATAGTCTTCACTATGTTTGTCATTATTTTTTTTTTATGGTCAATGTTGTGTAACCAGCTTCAAAAATAGAAGAAAAGAGATATAAACGCCTTAGAAATAAGCCACTTCGAGGGGGCAACCTCCAATACATTACATAAATGCACAATTCTTGGATGATACAAATGAACAAACCCTCCTTCTATATATAGGAGTTCATGGGGCCACAATATAATCCTAGTGGGGCCACAATGTAATCCTAGCCGACCTAACAATAATAATGTAAGGGCACAATAATAACAATATGGGGGTTACAGGGGTACAATAATAACAATAAGGGGGGATACACTAACATAATAAGGGGCTACACTATTAATATAGGGGCTTAACATGCCCCTCTCCTTCAAACAAGTGTTGTCCTCAACGCTTGAGTAGCTCTGGGTGCTTCTGTATAAAATTATCATCCTCCCATGTAGAATCTTCAGTGGGTAAGTTCTTCCACTCGATGAGATACTCTGAAATTGATCGATTCCGTAGTTGTCGAGTTCTTGTTTCCATGACCGCTTCTGGTTCCAATATGATTTTTCCTTCCTCATCAAGTTCTGGCAATATTGTTTGAACCGGAAGATTTTCTCCTATAACCTTCTTTAAGCATGAAACATGGAAAACTGGATGTACTCGCGAAGAAGCAGGAAGCTCCAATTTGTATGCCATAGTACCAATCTTTTGCAACACCTTGTAAGGACCATAGTACTTTGGTGATATTTTATTATCCTTCTTAGCTTGCTTGAGGGACATTTGTTTGTATGGTTGTAGCCGTAAAAATACCCAATCTCCTACATCAAAACTTCTCTCGCTGCGATGTTGATCTGCCTGTTGTTTCATTCGATTTTGTGCCAAATTCAGGTTATCCTTTAAGAGTTGGAGAACTTCTTGCTGATGCTCGATGTGATCTTCCACCGCTTGAACCTTCGAATTTTCCCTTAAATATGATGTGATGGATGGTGGATGATATCCATAAAGTGCCATAAATGGGGTCATTTTTGCTGCAGTATGGAAGGAAGTGTTATACCACCATTCAGCGAGAGGTAACCACTTGACCCATTGTGTTTGTTTATCAGATACAAAACAACGAAGATATCCTTCCAAACATTTATTTACTATCTCAGCTTGACCATCAGATTGAGGATGATAAGATGAGCTATGAGCTAATTGAGTACCCAAACAAGAAAATAACTCCGTCCAAAAATTTCCAGTAAAAATGGGATCTCTGTCGCTCACAATAACCCTTGGGCTTCCATGTAGCTTTGAATTCTGTCCATAAATGTAGTAGCAACTGTACTTGCTTTAAATGGATGAGATAATGCACAAAAGTGTGCATACTTGGTAAGTCTATCAACTACCACCATGATGACACTCTTTCCTTCGGACTTAGGTAAACCCGTGATAAAATCCATTGAAATCTCCTCCCAACGTTGACCTGGAATGGATAAAGGTTGTAGAAGTCCTGGGGTCTTAATTGTTTCCACTTTATTCTGTTGGCAAACCAAACATTCCGCCACAAACTTTCGAATATCAGTTTTAAGGCCATCCCAAAAAAATTCTTTCTTCACCCTGTGGTAAGTTTTTAAAAATCCTGAGTGTCCTCCTAAAGGAGAAGTGTGCAATTCCAGAAGAATCTTTTGTTTTAGTTGGGAATTTTTACAAAGATATAAGCGATCTTTGTACCATAAGGAATCATTTTTCCAACTAAATGTATCAGATGTACTAGGATCTTGTTGCAGCTTTGGAATGAGTGTCCATACATCTTTGTCCTTCTTCCATTCATCTCTTGCTTCGGTTATCCAATCTGGTTGGATAATAGAAATGGCACAAAGAAATGCTTCCACCTCTTCATTCTTTCTTGAGAGTGCATCTGCAACAACATTAAGCTTTCCTTTTTGTAGATTATTTCAAAGTCATAACCCAACATCTTTGTGACCCATTTTTGCTACTCTTCTGAAGATAGTCTTTGTTCCAAAAAGTGTTTAAGACTATCATGATCAGTTTTTACCTTCAAGTGTCTTCCCATTAGGTAAGTTTTCCATTTCTTTAGTGCATGCAGTATTGCTAACATTTCCTTCTCATAAATAGGTTTTTGTAAATACTTTCCTTTGATTGGACGACTTTCAAAAGCAATGGGTCTTCCTTCCTGCATTAAAACTGCACCAATTCCATTTCCTGAGGCATCACATTCCACAATAAAGGTTTTTGTGAAGTCTGGCGTAGCTAAGACCCGTGCTAGGCACATTGCCTCTTTAAGATGTTCAAAGGCCTTAGTTGCTTCAGGAGTCCATGAAAATGCATCTTTCTTCAATAATGTTGTTAGAGGTGCTGCTATTCTTCCATAATTCTTAAAAAACTTACGATAATAGCCTGTTAACCCGAGAAATCCTCGCAACTGCTTTATTGTCTTAGGGACTTTCCATTCCTTAATGGCTTTAATTTTGTTAGGGTCTACTTTAACACCCTCGTGGGATATAATATGACCCGGATATTCCACCTCTTGTACTCCAAAGAAACATTTGGATGCTTTTGCATATAATTGTTTCTCTTGCAATAGTTTGAGCACCCTGTCAACATGCTCAACATGATCCTTCCAAGACTTGCTATAGATTAGTATATCATCAAAAAATACTAGCACAAATTTTCTAAGGAAGGGTTTGAAAATGGAATTCATCAACCTTTGAAATGTAGAAGGTGCATTGGTAAGGCCAAAAGGCATGACCAAAAATTCATAATGACCCTCATGAGTTCGAAATGCTATTTTTGGAATATCTTCAGTCTTCATTCTAATTTGATGATATCCCGAACGAAGATCCAACTTGGTAAAATAAATTGCTCCATGTAATTCATCCAATAATTCATCAATCACAGGAATGGGAAATTTATCTTTAATGGTGAGCTTCTTGAGCTCCCTATAATCTGGACACATTCGCCATGATCCATCCTTCTTGTGTACCAATACTACAGGAGCAGAGAAAGAACTTTGACTAGGTTGAATTATACCCGCTTCTAACATTTCTGCAATCATACGTTCAATTTCGCTCTTTTGGAAGTAAGGATATCTATAAGGCCTGATGTTTGGAGGAACACTTCCCGGAATCAAATGAATAGCATGATCATGATCACAAATAGGTGGGAGTCCTTTGGGAGTTTCAAACACCTTGGAATGATTGTCCAAGACTTGTTGGAGATCTGCAGAAATAGATGATTTTGATGTTGGAACTTCTAGTGAGCATAATCGTGCAATTACGCCTCGCTGTTCTTTCTTTAGAAGCTTTGTCATGACATTAGAGCTTATTATCCTTCCTGGCTTCCCCGCAATACCCCGTAATTCAACTTCCTTTCCTTCTGAAAAAAATTTCAAGAAAATTTCTTGAAAATTAAAAGCTACCGTCCCCAAAGATTGTAACCATTGTACTCCTAGTACAACATCAGCACCTCCCATAGAATGGAAAGCGTTGGACTAGTCAATACATATTCCCCCATGGTTAGCTTGATATTATGGCATTTCCCAGAGCAATTTATAGTTCCTCCATTTGCAACCATCACTTGACATTCTCGTGCTGGGTATAGGAAACAATTTAATTCCTTGGCTACCTTACAATGAATAAAATTATGGGTGCTACCTGAATCAATCAACACTATTACCTTTTTCTTCTTGATTTGTCCTTCTATCTTGAGAGTTTGAGGAGTGGTAATTCCCGCCAGTGCATTACACGATATGGTCGGATTCATTTCTTCCTCTTCTAGGGCTGGTTCCAGGTGTATATCCTCTTCTTGTTCATTTTCTTCTTCCTCTTCACAATCTATATAGAATAATTTCTTCTCAGCACACTTATGACCTTTAGTGTATTTGCTATCACAACCGTAGCAAAGCCCTTTTGCTCTTTTTTCTTCCAATTGTTGTGGTGTCAACCTTGTAGGTTGTGGAAATCTAGATGTAGCCACACTTCCTTCTTTATAGAATTGAGTAGTAGACTTCCTTGTTGCCATAATTTTACATTCAACTTTTCTTGCCAACCTGAATGCCTTCTCTAATGAATCAGTTTCCAGAACACGAACTTCATGTTGAATGTTATCCTTTAAACTGCCTAAGAAGAGATCAATCCTGTGGTCCTCTGAAATATCAGTTACCCTTATACTCAATTTTTTGAAGTCCTCAATGTGCTGCCCCACTAAACCCTTTTGTTTGAGATTTATCAATTGGGTAAAGAAGGTGTTGCTCTTTGTATCCTCATAATGTGCTATCATTTCCTCCGTAAAAATTGACCAAGTGACAATTTTTTTACGGGAACAAAGCCATCGATACCATACAAATGTATTTTGTTCTAAATGTAAGGTTGCAATGCGTACCTTTTGTGTGTTTTGCACGTTATGGAGATCAAAATATTGCTCCATCTGTAGTATCCATGTTACAGGATCCTTTCCATCAAACTTCCTCATATCCATTTTTGGAATATGGTGGTTCTTCCAACCCGTCCATATTCACTTCCATGCCTTTCTTCAAACCGTCCATCTTCACTTCCATGCCTTTCTTCAAAACTTCCATTTCATTTTTTGTTGTTCTTTACGAGAGCGAAATTTGTTGCATTTGCTCTTGTAATTTTGACATGTCATGTTGCCATTCTTCATCTTCATGAGTAATAGTAGAGCCTTCTAAAGGCTTAATGGGTGTTGAATTCTTTTTAGGGGCCATTTCAGACTCCAATATTGATATCTATTCTACAATAGGCCCTTGAAATCAATTCAACTTGATTCTTCAAACAAGACTTATGCAATTCGGAAAAAAAATACACACCTTTTACTAGCTTTGAGGAGCTCGATATTGAAATTGTATTATCTCTGTGCTTGAAAATCTTCGATATCTGAAATTCAGCCTTGTAGTAGCCCTATGAAGCTTCTTTCAAATGCCACAGGTCTGACCTGAGTTTGATGCTCCAAGACAAAGTTGTGTCCAATCTCCCACAATGACCTAATTCTGGACTGGTTCAGTAGAGCGAACTTGTACGACTTGCCACGTGTCACTGTTTTGTCCTTTGTCTCTGAACTTGATAGCGAAGAAACTACTGGCTGTGTACTTGTGACCACTTTTGAGGGCACTCCAATCCAATCTTCAGAGAGAGAGTTATTGAACTTTTCCCACGATCACCTCTTTGAGATGAAATTCAGGAGCCTGAAAAAGCACTACCTTCCACAGATCATATCTCAACAAATATTGCGAACCAAGTTCTGAAATTTTTTGACGAATTTCCTCAGGATTTCAGCTTCGCACCATATTAATTTCAGACTCTGACCCTTCGTAAAAAAAAATTTATAGCGCAAATGCCACGATGACCTGTTTATGAGCCTGAAAAAATACCTAACTTCCACAGATGATATCTCCTCAAATAGTGCGAACCAAGATCTGAAATGTTTAGACAACCTTCCTCAAGATTTCAGCTTCGCACCCTAAAAATTTCAGCGTCTGAAGCTTCGTAGAAAAAACGTTATAGCGAAAATTCCACGATGACCTGTTTGGAGCAGCGAAACCCTAGAATCCCAAAGCTCTGATACCAAATGTTGTGTAACCAGCTTCAAAAGTAGAAGAAAAGAGATATAAACGCCTTATAAATAAGCCACTTCGAGGGGGCAACCTCCAATACATTACATAAATGCACAATTCTTGGATGATACAATTTACAAAACCTCCTTTCTATATATAGGAGTCCATGGGGCCATAATGTAATCCAAGTGGGCCATAATGTAATCCTAGCCGACCTAACAATAATAATTTAAGGGCACAATAATAACAAAATGGGGGTTACAAGGGTACAATAATAACAATAAGGGGTTTAAACTAACAATA
>JAXQQM020058115.1:0-10619 GCA_034641835.2 Pinus albicaulis | reverse complement strand
GTTGTGTAACCAGCTCCAAAAAGAGAAGAAAAGAGATATGAACGCCTTAGAAATAAGCCACTTCGAGGGGGCAACCTCCAATACATTACATAAATGAACAATTCTTGGATGATTCAATTTACAAAACCTCCTTTCTATATATAGGAGTCCATGGGGCCATAATGTAATCCTAGTGGGCCACAATGTAATCTAGCCGACCTAACAATAATAATTTAAGGGCACAATAATAACAAAATGGGGGTTACAAGGGTACAATAATAACAATAAGGGGTTTACACTAACAATAATAAGGTACTATACTAGTAATATAGGGACCTAACATGCCCCTCTCCTTCAAAAAAGCGTTGTCCTCAACGCTTGAGTAGCTCTGGGTGCTTCTGTATACAATTCTCATCCTCCCATGTAGAATCTTCAATGGGTAAGTTCTTCCACTTGATGAGATACTCTGAAATTGATCGATTCCGTAGCTGTCGAGTTCTTGTTTCCATGACCGCTTCAGGTTCCAATATGATTTTTCCTTCCTCATCAAGTTCTGGCAATATTGTTTGAGCTGGAAGATTTTCACCTATAACCTTTTTTAAGCATGAAACATGGAAAACTGGATGTACTCGCGAAGAAGCAGGAAGCTCCAATTTGTATGCCATAGTACCGATCTTTTGCAACACCTTGTAAGGACCATAGTACTTTGGCGATAATTTATTATCCTTCTTTGCTTGCTTGAGGGACATTTGTTTGTATGGTTGTAGCCGTAAAAATAACCAATCTCCTACATCAAAACTTCTCTCGCTACGATGTTGATATGCCTGTTGTTTCATTCGATTTTGTGCCAAATTCAGGTTATCCTTTAAGAGTTGGAGAACTTCTTGCTGATGCTCGATGTGATCTTCCACTGCTTGAACCTTCGAATTTTCCTTAAAGATGATGTGATGGATGGTGGATGATATCCATAAAGTGCCATAAATGGGGTCATTTTTGCTGCAGTATGGAAGGAAGTGTTATACCACCATTCAGCGATAGGTAACCACTTGACCCATTGTGTTTGTTTATCAGATACAAAACACCGAAGATATCCTTCCAAACATTTATTTACTATCTCAGTTTGACCATCAGATTGAGGATGATAAGATGAGCTATGAGCTAATTGAGTACCCAAACAAGAAAATAACTCCGTCCAAAAATTTCCCGTAAAAATGGGATCTCTGTCGCTCACGATAACCCTTGGGCTTCCATGTAGCTTTTGAATTCTGTCCACAAATGTAGTAGCAACTGTACTTGCTTTAAATGGATGAGATAATGCACAAAAGTGTGCATACTTGGTAAGTCTATCAACTACCACCATAATGACATTCTTTCCTTCGGACTTAGGTAAACCTGTGATAAAATCCATTGAAATCTCCTCCCAACGTTGACTTGGAATGGATAAAGGTTGTAGAAGTCCCGGGGTCTTAATTGTCTCAACTTTATTCTGCTGGCAAACCAAACATTCCGCCACAAACTTTTGAATATAAGATTTAAGGCCATCCCAAAAAAATTCTTTCTTCACCCTGTGGTAAGTTTTTAAAAATCCTGAGTGTCCTCCTAAAGGAGAAGTGTGCAATTCCGGAAGAATCTTTTGTTTTAGTTGGGAATTCTTACAAAGATATAAGCGATCTTTGTACCATAAGGAATCATTTTTCCAACTAAATGTATCAGATGTACTAGGATCTTGCTGCAACTTTTGAATGAGTGTCCATACATGTTTGTCCTTCTTCCATTCATCTCTTGCTTCAGTTATCCAATCTGGTTGGATAATAGAAATGGCACAAAGCAATGCTTCCACCTCTTCATTCTTTCTTGGGAGTGCATCTGCAACAACATTAAGCTTTCCTTTTTTGTAGATTATTTCAAAGTCATAACCCAACATCTTTGTGACCCATTTTTGCTGCTCTTCTGAAGATAGTCTTTGTTCCAAAAGTGTTTAAGACTATCATGATCAGTTTTTACCTTGAAGTGTCTTCCCATTAGGTAAGGTCTCCATTTCTTTAGTGCATGTAGTATTGCCAACATTTCCTTCTCATAAATATCCTTTTGTAAATACTTTCCTTTGATTGAATGACTTTCAAAAGCAATGGGTCTTCCTTCTTGCATTAAAACAACACCAATTCCATTTCCTGAGGCATCACATTCCACAATAAAGGTTTTTGTGAAGTCTGGCATAGCTAAGACCGGTGCTAGGCACATTGCCTCTTTAAGATGTTCAAAGGCCTTAGTTGCTTGAGGAGTCCATGAAAATGCATCTTTCTTCAATAATGTTGTTAGAGGTGCTGCTATTCTCCCATAATTCTTAACAAACTTGCGATAATAGCCTGTTAACCCGAGAAATCCTCGCAACTGCTTTATTGTCTTGGGGACTTTCCATTCCTTAATGGCTTTAATTTTGTTAGGGTCTACTTTAACACCCTCGCGAGATATAATATGACCCAGATATTCCACCTCTTGTACTCCAAAGAAACATTTGGATGTTTTTGCATATAATTGTTTCTCCTGCAATAGTTTGAGCACCATGTCAACATGTTGAACATGATCCTTCCAAGACCTGTTGTAGATTAGTATATCATCAAAAAATATTAGCACAAATTTTCTAAGGAAGGGTTTGAAAATGGAATTCATCAACCCTTGAAATGTAGAAGGTGCATTGGTAAGGCCAAAGGCATGACCAAAAATTCATAATGACCCTCATGAGTTCGAAATGCTGTTTTTGAAATATCTTCAGTCTTCATTCTAATTTGATGATATCCTGAACGAAGATCCAACTTGGTAAAATACATTTCTCCATGTAATTCATCCAATAATTAATCAATCATAGGCATGGGAAATTTATCTTTAATGGTGAGCTTATTCAACTCCCTATAATCCGGACACATTTTCCATGATCCATCCTTCCTATGTACTAATACTACAGGAGCAGAGAAAGAACTTTGACTAGGTTGAATTATACCCACCTCTAACATTTCTACAATCATACATTCAATTTCGCTCTTTTGGAAGTAAGGATACCTATAAGGCATGATGTTTGGAGGAACACTTCCTGGAATCAAATGAATAGCATGATCATGATCACGAATCGGTGGGAGTCCTTTGGGAGTTTCAAACACCTTGGAATGATTGTCGAAGACTTGTTGGAGATCTGCAGAAATAGATGATTTTGATGTCGGAACTTCTAGTGAGCATAATTGTGCAATTACGCCTCGTTGTTCTTTCTTTAGAAGCTTTGTCATAACATTAGAGCTTATTATCCTTCCCGACTTCCCTTCAATACCCCATAATTCGACTTCCTTTCCTTCTGAAAAAAATTTCAAGAAAAGTTCTTGAAAATTACAAGCTACCGTCCCTAAAGATTATAACCATTGTACTCCTAGTACAACATCAGCACCTCCCATAGGAATGGAAAGCATTGGACTAGTCAATACATATTCCCCCATGGTTAGCTTGATATTATGGCATTTTCCCGAGCAATTTATAGTTCCTCCATTTGCAACCATCACTTGACATTCTAGTGCTGGGTATAGGAAACAATTTAATTCCTTGGCTACCTTACAATGAATAAAATTATGGGTGCTACATGAATCAATCAACACTATTACCTTTTTCTTCTTGATTTGTCCTTTTATCTTGAGAGTTTGAGGAGTGGTAATTCCTGCCAGTGCATTACACGATATGGTCGGATTCATTTCTTCCTCTTCTGGGGCTGGTTCCTGGTGTATATCATCTTCTTGTTCATTTTCTTCTTCCTCTTCACAATCTATGTAAAATAATTTCTTCTCAGCACACTTATGACCTTTAGTGTATTTTCTATCACAACTGTAGCAAAGCCCTTTTTCTCTTTTTTCTTCCAATTGTTGTGGTGTCAACCTTGTAGGTTGTGGAAATATAGATGTAGCAACACTTCCTTCTTTATAGAATTAAGTGGTAGGCTTCCTTGTCGCCATAAATTTACATTCAACTTTTCTTGCCAACCTGAATGCCTTCTCCAATGAATCAGGTTCCAAAACGCGAACTTCATGTTGGATGTTATCCTTTAAAGTGCCTAGGAAGAGATCAATCCTGTGTTCCTCTGTAAGATCAGTTACCCTTATATTCAATTTTTGGAAATCCTCAATGTGCTGCCCCACTAAACCCTTTTGTTTGAGATTTATCAATTGGGTAAAGAAGGTGTTGCTCTTTGTATCCTCATAATGTGCTATCATTTCCTCCGTAAAAATTGACCAAGTGACAATTTTTTTACGGGAGCAAAACCATCGATACCATACAAATGTATTTTGTTCTAAATGTAAAGTTGCAATGCGTACCTTTTGTGTGTTTTGCACATTATGGAGATCAAAATATTGCTCCATTTGTAGTATCCATGTTACAGGATCCTTTCCATAAAACTTCCTTATATCAATTTTTGGAATATGGTGGTTCTTCCCGCCAACATTAGAGTTTATGAAATCACGATTAACATTTATTTTGTTCTAATCATGAGGTTCTTCTAATATATTTTCACCATTAGGAATCATTTCTGGTTTTAAACTTGTCATCAAGCCTTCCATGTATGCTTTTAGATCATTCTTCATGTCATCCATCTTAGCTTCCATGCTGACTTCCATGCCATCCATCTTAGCTTCCAAACCATTCATCTTAGCTTCCACGCCTTTCTTCAAACCATCCATCTTAGTTTCCACGCCTTTCTTCAAAACTTCCATATCATTTTTTGTTGTTCTTTGCGAGAGCGAAATTTGCTCTTGTAATTTTGATATGTCATGTTGCCATTCTTCATCTTCATGAGTCATAGTAGAGCCTTCTGAAGGCTTAATGGGTGTTGAATTATTTTTTGGGGCCATTTTAGAATACAATACTGATATATATTCTACACTATGCCCTTGGAATCAATTCAACTTGATTCTTCAAACAAGACTTATGCAATTCGGAAAAAAAAAAATACACACCTTTTACTAGCTTTTAGGAGATCGATATTGAAATTGAATTATCTCTGTAATTGAAAATCTTCGATATCTGAAATTCAGCCCTGTAGTAGCCCTCTGAAGCTTCTTTCAAATGCCACAGGTCTGACCTGATTTTGATTCTCCAAGACAAATTTGTGTCCAATCTCCCACAATGACCTAATTATGGACTGGTTCAGTAGAGCGAACTTGTACGACTTGCCACGTGTCACTGTTTCGTCCTTTGTCTCTGAAATTGATATCCAAGAAACTAAGGTCTATGTACTTGCAACCAATTTTTACGACACTCCAATCCGATGCCCAGAGAGAGAGTTATTAAAATTTTCCCACGATCACCTCTTTGAGATGAAATTCAGGAGCCTGAAAAAGCACTACCTTCCACAGATCATATCTCCAAGAATATTGCGAATCAAGCTCTGAAATTTTTTGACGAAATTTCTCAGGGTTTCAGCTTTGCACCATATGAATTTCAGATTCTGAACCTTCGTAGAAATTTTTTTATAGTGCAAATGCCATGATGACCTGTTTAGAAGCCTGAAAAAAAACCTAACTTCCACAGACCATATCGCCGACAATATTGCGAACCAAGCTCTGAAATTTTTAGAAAAACTTCCTCAAGATTTCAGCTTCGCACCCAAAATATTTCAGCTTCTGAAGCTTCGTAGAAAAAAATTTATAGCGAAAATGCCACGATGACCTGTTTGGAGCAGCGAAACCCTAGAATCCCAAAGCTCTGATACCAAATGTTGTGTAACCAGCTCCAAAAAGAGAAGAAAAGAGATATGAACGCCTTATAAATAAGCCACTTCGAGGGGGCAACCTCCAATACATTACATAAATGAACAATTCTTGGATGATTCAATTTACAAAACCTCCTTTCTATATATAGGAGTTCATGGGGCCATAATGTAATCCTAGTGGGCCACAATGTAATCCTAGCTGACCTAACAATAATAATTTAAGGGCACAATAATAACAAAATGGGGGTTACAAGGGTACAATAATAACAATAAAGGGGTTACACTAACAACAATAAGGTACTATACTAGTAATATAGGGACCTAACAATAAATATGCCTCTTTTGAATGCTTTGAGGTTACAGGTGGCTTTTGGTAGCTAGTGAGGATTCAATTAGCCTCTGATGTGGCAGTGGAGGCTTCTCAGACTGATAGATTTGATTGTCCTTCTTTAAACACTGTTAATTTGTTTTAACTCTGTGTGTTAGGCTTAATTAGGCCTAATTTATGTCTTCTGTTCTTCAACTCGTGTTTAATTGAGTGGATTAGGTTTTTAGATAGCTGATTTAGGTCGTAATCCCTCAAAACTGCGTAAACAATCTTCAATTCTTCATCTCTGCTGTGACTAGATCCTTTAACACTGATATTATTTTCTTGATTAAGTTTTGCTGTGTCTTTTTGATGTGTAGGCATACATAGGGCTCTTATAATGTCGCCAGTGTTCATGAGGCATTGGTAAACTTTGATTGGAAACCCTGCAAAATGATCTCCTTCACGTATAAAGGCCTAGGGGATTGTCATCCCTGGCCTTAAATTTTCTTTTAAACTTTTGATAAAACCATTAAAACCTGCACAACAAAGAAAAATTAGAAAAAATCCCGTGGGGAAGGGTTCAGACTACTTCAGAGGTTTTGGTTAGATCATAACCATTGGATGAAAGCAACCAATGGCGAGGATTGCTCATTGGGATTAGATTGGAAGGCGATTGGGTAAATGGTGGTGGAAATTAAGTCCGAGCCATTGATATGAAAAGATCAATGGTCGAGATTGATCAAGAGTTTTTACAATGCGGGGGGTGACTTTATAAAATGTAAAGACAATGGGAAAAAAACCTTTATCAACAGCGAAAAAGGCTTAAAGGAGATTTGGGGTTGCAAAATTAAAATGAGCCGTTGGATTAGATTAACAAATAAATATCAACGGTGGAGATTTATCAGAGCTCATCGCATCTAGCAGGGACAATGGATTTGAGCGATGCGATGGTGTGATTGGGCGTATCACATCGGCGGGGGAGAGAAAACAAAGGTAACAAAAAGTCGGGGAAAAAACTCCGATGCGATATTTAAAAAATGTAAAACCTTGCGAATGGTTAAATACACAGGAAAATAGTGAAAATGAAATGAAATGGGACTTTGAATGGTGGGGCCGGTATGGGTGGAAGGCGATTTAATGTGGACCGTTGGATCTCAGGAGGAGATCAACAGTGGAAAATAAATCGGGAATCTATAATCGGAAGGAACAGGGCATGGTGCTTAAAATATTTCCCGATGCGCGATTTGCGATTACGCGCCAGCCATCGGATCTAGAATAGACCGATGGTTAGTACTCAATTGGGGGGCGATGGAGAGGGGCGGTGGGGTGCGATGCAATTAGCATTGGGCCATCGGATTAGAATGGTCAATCAACGGTGGATATTGCAAGCAAGACATCGCATCCGAGGTTGGCCATCGCATCGGAGATTTCAAAGGAGATGCAATCAGAAGAACTCTTTGCAGAATTTCCGATGTGATGGGCGGGGAACAGAAAAGTGCGCTGGCCGTTGATTTGTTTAAAGGATCAACGGTGGAGAATGCGGCAGGGGTCCATAGAATAAAAACTCAATCCCATCAGAGTTTTTCTTTTTAATAAAGGAAATGCGCTCGTTTGGAAGTCCCGATTGCGATTAGCGCCTTCGGGCTTAGCGCCTGGCTCTGGTGCCCGGGTCATATGTGGGGAAGTGGTTTAGGGGCCTGGCCAAAAGGGGCTTAAGGCTTTAGTTAAAAAATATTTTTTTTTATGGTTTTTCAAGGATTTTCAAAGGATTTTGGGGGTTCCACTAAGGCTAAAAAAGGAGTTTAAAACTTGATCAAAGGGGATTTATGAATGGAAGGAAAGAAAGTGCGGGAAAATAGAGGATTTTCATGAGGAAAAAGTGGAAAAAATGGAGGTTAATCATGAGTGAAAGAAAGGGAAAAATGAAGGGGAAAATGAGTTTTTTGGAAATATTTTTCTTCAGGAAAATAACAGTTTGTTCAAGTTAAATGAGGGAAATAACAGTGAAGATTAACTCAAGGATAAAGATCATCATAAGACTTCAAGAACTCACAATTTTGTCATAAAATTGTTTCTTGAAGGCTACAATAAAATTTTTAGCCACCATTTGATATGAAATTTTTTTATAGGTGCCTAACAGTGGCTCCAACTTGGGATGGCAGCTCCTTGGAGGTGCCAAGAATCTTAGACATGATTTCTCTGGAAGCTGACCAATGCCTCATCCATTGGGCTGTGATTTTTCTTCCTTTGATTATCTTCTTTTTGTCTGACAATGTTAGCAGCTATGAAAAACAATGGAACTCTATAAAAACCAGCTTTCTACCTACCCAATCCTAATGATATAACATTTTTTCTTCTTTCAGAGTGCATTTGGATTGGCAAACTCTTTTTACAAACATTTTATTCTTTTGAAAGCATAAAACTAGTCTATTTCTACCCTGATTTCTCCGTGAACTCAGATTAAGCAGTTGAGTTCATAAGCTTCTCTACCTAACTACTATCTGTTGGGATTAGACTATCCAACAGATTTTTATTCTCTAATTTCTAAAACAAGAAATTCAAAAGTAGACAAGTCATGATTGAACAATATAACTTGTTGCTGATCTATGGCATAAAAACAAGCTGCACATAGATCATTATTTGCAGAAAATTAAATCAAAATGGTGAAGGATTAAGATCTGAAAGTTTTAAGCACATCCTTCTCTTTTCTTCAGCTCTGTTTTTGAGTTTTTTTGAGTTGTTTATTCTTTGCTATCTAGTTCAAGTTTTGGGCTTATCAGAACCGGTTTACTTCTATCCTTGACTCAAGATTTGATCTGTTAGAGCCATTCTTTATTTTGGAATTTATAGGTTCATATTTTTAGCTTGCTTGAACCTTTATTTTTCTATCCTAATCTACCTTACTGATAATCCAAGATTGACCTGTTTGGTTGATCTAATTCACTAACCTATCAGCAGTAAATTGAAAACTAATTAGTCATGTTTAGGCTGTATGACTAACTAGAAGTGTGCTTTTAGGAGTGGCATTTAAGCTTGCACACTTTCAGACTTTGTTTCTCTTTTTTGGTATGGGGCTGTACCTTTCTTATTTTCACTCTGCCCTCTTTTCTATCTTCTATTGTTTTTGTATTTTTTCTTTTTCTTCAAGAAGAAAATAAAAAACTAGCTGAAATGCTCAAAGGTTGAGCTTTATCGACATTCCTATCTAACCTATTCTAACTTGGAATATTTACATCCTTATATGATACAAAAGTGCCAATGTAGCGAGTTGAGTAGTGACAAAAAGGAAAAGAAACTCTGGCTACTTGTTAGGGGTATGCATAGTACATTTTGAAGATTAATCTTCAAAAACAAGGTTACCACAGGAGATGGCAACATTTTATGTCTTTGGCTCTTGCAAAGGATCCATGCTTGATAATTTGAGCCAGTTGGGACTTCCACACACTCTTCCAAAGGATCAACAAAGAAAAGATTAAGATTCTCCTCTTTTTGGTCCTCCACAATTGGTAGATTATCTGCTTCCAAGACATCAGCTTTGAGGACTGCATCTTTAGTATGTTCCTTGGGAACATCATCATCTTTTACCTGCAAAACAACAAGCAGTGAAATTTCCTCTAAATCTATACTTGCTTCTGATGTAAATTCAGGTTCTTTGGATGATAGATTGATATCAGTGATGGGAGAAGTTTCTTCTTGAAAATATGGTATATCCTCAGTAGGATGGTATTCTATTTGTTTTTCTTCCCCAAAGACTTGCCAGTACTTTTTATGGTTTGGGACAGCTGGTCTGAAATTTTCTTGAATTGAATATTGTTTTCTTTCCCAAGGTCTCAGACATGTGTTGGCAACAAGGGCTAATCCATTGGAAAGAATGCTTTGGTTTTTAGGAACAAGGATAAGTTGTACTTCTTCAAATGTTTTCAAAATGTCCATAATATCCTCCTTATAGGCTCTAAGTCTGGGATTTTTAATCATGTATTCTTCATGTACTTGCCTAATTTCCAATTCTACATTTCCATGGAATATTATCCTCTGGGCTCCTAATTTCTTCAATAAGTGCTGCCCTAAAAGAAGTGCCTCATACTCCACTATGTTATTGGTGCATTGAAAATTCAATTTATATGAATAGGCTTCAGAATGATTGTTTTCAGTATTGTAAATCCATATTCCTGCACCTGCACTATTTTTAGTACATAACCCATCAAAGCACATACTCCAAAGAGGACTAGTTTCATATTTACCATTAATTTCCTTACTATCTTCTTTGTCTTGAGTGCCATTAGGTTGTTCTATGGAGTAGGGACTAAGTTGATGATTGTCTTGTTCAGATGAAAGTTTGGAGGTAAGTTTCTTGTTTAGTATTTGATTAATTTCTTCTTCTGTCCAAGGAGAGATTTCCTTATAGATAGAAGTACAATAAACTTCCTTCTCTGCTGGATCGAGGTAAAGATTATTTTGAGACAGATAGTCTTCCTTATCTTCGTGCTCATCTGAACTAGAAAAATCCTCATACACTGCAGTGTTATCCTCTAGAAGTCCTGGTATGTCCTGTTTTAAGGGTCTGGGCTCTACGAAGAGGTTATTATA
>JAXQQM020071318.1:0-25853 GCA_034641835.2 Pinus albicaulis | reverse complement strand
TAGACTACACACATATATGAGTTCTAAATATTAAACTATGGATAAACCCCATACTTTTTTTTTCAAAGACAAACTAATACGCAGTCAAAAGAAAAATTGAATGTGTAATACCATACTTACGACAGGTATAATAAAGCAGTGTGCAATATGAGGTTGGAGGGCATCTAAGAGTGTCCTTCAATGTTTGTTTTTCAAATACTAATCAAAGTAGGAATTAATCTTAAATTTAATTCAAAAACATTTAATACTTATAATATTTAAAAAATGTAAAATAAGAAAAATAACTATATTTTAGTTTATAAGTATAAAGTAAGTAGTTAGATGGTGATCCATATGGTGACGCTGAGCTATTCATAGTGATTTTTTTGTCTTATTTTCGAATGTTATCATTAGACATATGTAATGAGTTTTCATTAATAGAAACTTGATTTTCTTACATCTGAAAATATATATATATATATATATATATATATATATATATATATATATATATATAAACATAAGAATTAAATATAAATTTTTCAAATTTTTATAATTTAAAAAAAATTAACAATAATCAATTCAAAATTTATAATTTTTTTTAATAAATATTTTCCTAAATTTATATTATTTACAAAATTAATTTTAATTTTTTATATAATATGCATTAAAAAAATTTTATTTTTTATTTTTTTCAATATAAGCATTTAAAAAAACATTATATAGTTTTTTATTCATTTGATATTTTTCAAAGTATTCATGATTAAAAACAATAGTCTACTTACGTAATGAAATAATCATGCCAAACTAAATTATTATATAATATTTAACGTTTTTTAAAATATAATTTAGAATTATAAGATTATTATTAATGTAATAATAATAAAGTTTTCAACTTTTCTTTTATGTTATAGTGTAAAGTGGGTAATTTACTTAGTCCATTTACATCCATCCACATGGTAATGTGGGAAATGTTTGTGTGATGGGGTGGCCTAAAGGCAGATCCACCTCCATTGTAACAATTCTTTTTGCTACCCCTATATATTATATATGCAGTTGTATACTGCCAATATGATGTTATAGTTGGCTTCAATAGTTAAATTGAAAATTTAGAATTAAATATAAACATTAATTGACTAGCTAAGGAGTGGACAACATGGATCCATGGTTTTGAGGGAAGCGAGAGCTCACTTGTTTGAGAAGCCATGAAGTAGCCTTGGAAGTTATAACTGGAGCCAGTTCTGACATAGTCATGCTACCATTGCCTGATAGGAGTTATGTGATTGGATAAGGGCGGTGAGGGCACAAGACGATGCCCATCTCTCCTCGAATATTGAGGAGTGGTCAGTCAACACTTTAGAAAAAGAAGCACCAAAGTAGAGAGTGAGGAGAGAAGAATCAAAATTAGACTGTGAAGTGCTAAAGAGACAAAGCACAAACAACAGTAAGGGGGCTTATGATTCTTGAACCAATTCTCCTTCTATTCCTTCATAGTTGACTGGTTGTTGTTAATTGATGTGATAGCCCCAGGTTAAAAGTTCATGTAATAAAGTTAATAAAGGAAAAATAAGACCAAGGTCATGGGACACATATTCCAAGCTTGATGTTGGGCAAAACATCCTAGTGGGTATCACTTATTGTTTACTATGGCTAAAGGAAATTGGCAAAGGCATTGGCAAAGATAAAAAGCATTAATTGGCATTTATTTATGAAAATAAAGGAAAATAGGAGAAAAGGGAGATGAAAGGTCACAAGTTTGCATGTGAGGGAAATTTAAGAGAAAAAAGAGCAAAATGAATAATTAGAGGCCTCAATGATAAAAAGGCTTCTAAGAATCAGTTCACAACTTTTGACAGTAAGCTTTTGTCAGTTATGATTTGGAGCTCTATTCTATTATCTAACACTTAAAGCATTCTTGGAGCACTCTAGCATTGAAGCAAGGAAGCCAAGGACAAGGGAAAGCAAGGAAAAGCAAGGAAAGAAAAGGACAAGCAAAGAAGGTTGGATCAAGCAGCTTCAACAAGACGATTTGTAGCTAACAGGTTGCATGTGTGATTTCCTTGTTAGTTTGTAAATGCATGGTACATGCATTTGTGTATTTGGTTATTTTGTTGTTATTGGCATGAGTTTTTCCTAGTGTGACAATGGTTCCAGCGTTGCCTTGTCATTTCTGATAGTCATGGTCTGATGGGATTCATGTTTGGTTGAACTTTGGATTATCAGAAGATTTTGAAACTAAGTGAGGTGGTCTCAGGAAAATTCCTATACGGCCTAGGAATCCCTTTACAAGTTTTGTGGGACTGCGATAAAGCCTCGAGGGTGGAGGTGGTTTACTCTCTAGAAAGCCCTTGGTAGGTGGGTGGAAACATGAAAATTCTTCAAAAGTTAATGGTGAATAAATTGTGAGGCATCCAAGCTTTTCTGGGCCTAGTAATCCCATTACCGGTTTTGGCAGGATTACAGTAAAGCATGAGGGTGGAGGTGATTTAATATATGTAAAGCCTTTGTTTTTTATGTATTGAGATCCCACATTCATGATTTTAATATGGCATGGGGGTGATTGGATGAAAGAAATATTTGGTTTAGCCCAATCTAAGGTCGGGTGGTACGTGGAAGTACCTGACTTTGTTGGCTTTGCATATGTTAATAAGAGCTCTTTCCTATTGTATTTCATGAGCGCTTATACTTGTTATTATGTGGCTTTAATGGTTGTTCTATCATGGTTATTATTCTAGTTATATGTTTTTTATATGTTGTAACCCAGATTTCAAAAATTTTCCACCAAATTTTCTCAATATTGTGCCAGAATTTACATGATTTTCAGAACAAATTTGACATATCGTTAGACGACACTTAAAATTTTCTATAAAACCTATAAGTTAAACACTATTCATGGCAAGGTTACACTGCATCCATGACCAAAATATCATTTGGCTACAAATATACCATACTCTCATGGTGGAAATCATGGTAGGAACTACTTCCCAAAAGCAACAGATAGTGTTGGTAGTTGGACATGGGTAGTGAGGTCTCCTGGCTCTACTAGGATCCCATGGCTTCGAATGCCCCTCCCCCGCCATAAACTGAGTACCCTTTAACTAAACCAATGGGGAGGCAAACCTTCACAACATCATTTCTCAATTACCAATTAACAATATTTCCAAAAAAATATCATGCCATATCACTACAAGGAAAAGACCCTCTAGCAGATGTTTTTGAGGAAGCCCTTATAAAAATAACCCAGAGGCTAGTTTGTATGTTTTACGAAAGGCGCATAGGTGCGTACTATCAATTGGCACACCAAGACACCGTGCTTTCCGTACAAACTAGCCTAGTGCATTTCAGTACTCCAGCGAAGTGGTGCTCTACATACAAACCAACTAAGTGCGTCTCTGTAATCCAACGCACCATAACGATGTTTGATGCACCATTGATAAACCACCTGGTGCATCTCAAAATTGAGCGCACCGAAAAAGGGTTAATTCAAAAAAATTATCGGTCTTAAAAAAACTCATTTTACATGTTCAATGCTCTAGAGCTCTCAAGCACGGGTGGGAGTTTTTCTTATCTGAGTTGCCCTGCCATTGGTGCTCCCATTGCCCGCATCGTTTTCATTCATTGATCACTGTGTGGAGCTCGAATTTTCGAAAATGGTAGGCAAATTTGTTTTTTAGTATTCCTTAGCAAAGATGCCTCCTTGACGCGCAAATGTGCAGGTAATCTACTTGTTTCTCAATAAATTAACCTTTTAGTGGGTCAATTTGTCAAATTCACTTAAAATTTACCATTTAAAAAAATAAAATAAAATTATGTGAAGTGCGTTCGAACCATTCGGCTCGCACCGTTCGCAGTGCTGCCTGTAAATTTACAGGCCACACCGCGAACGATGTTAACGAAAACTGCACCAGGTTCAGGTGCGGTACCGAGAAAAAGTGCACCGTTGTAACACTAAAATATTGCAGTGCGTGTCGGTTGTCAGCCACATCGAGCATATAAATTTTTTAAAAATAACATAGCAATGCGGTCGTTTACAGGACCACACTGTTAATTATGTATTATTGTCAGGGCGGTTAGTTTGGTCAACGCACCGCACAAAAAAAATTCTTGTTTGCGCTGTGCGTGAACTTTTTTCATGTGCACCGTGCGCGGTGCGTGATAAAGAAGTATGCACCGGTAACGATGCGTGATAAAGAAGTATGCACAGGTAACGATGCGTTGTTGTTTTTTTGGGCGCACCGAGTGTTTTTTTTTTCAATAAAAATTGTGTGTGTGTGTGTGTGTGTGTGTATATATTTCTCATTTAATAAAAAAATGTATTTAGTATGTGAATCATTTAGCGATATCAACAGAGAGAGAAAAGGGAACAAGAAGATAATATGGAGGACCGTTATAACAAGATTTAGCTGTGGGCGGCACGGGAGGGAGAGACTTTTGTACCCTCGCCATATTACGTCACCCACCCAGTTTATCTTAAGGGAGGGAGGCCTCCTCAAGTTCTACAAGGAGGTTACATCCTTGAAGGGGCACAATGGGTTATTGGGACAGCTGATCTACATGTGGGATGCCCAACGACAGGCTTTTCGGGTCAGTGTTGGCCAGTGGTACGAGCCCACTGAAGAGGACATCTATTTTATTACTGGAATATCTAGGAGAGGGTAATATTTTCCCTAGTTCCCATACGTCGTCTTTGGTTATGCAGCAGGGAGTGAGTTGGCGTAATCCCAGAGATACATTAGGGACGATATATTTTCTCCTACAAATTTTCAGGTGTCCAGTGGTCAGTTACGCATTGCTTCGTTTGGTCTAGGGGAGGTGAGGTGCCTCTCACTACTACTGACGACCACTTCACACTATACTAGTGACGGAAAACGCATTAGTTGCTCGCTTTTATTTTATGTTGATTCTTTATTCCAGACGCCACGACTTGTGAGATGGTCTACCATTTTTTTGCGAAATTTTTGTATAGCATTAGATAGATGTCGTTCTCAGGAATGTGAGAGGTTGACCTTCCCTTTTTCTTCAGAGTTATTTTGTTTATTTTTTTAGAGGTTTCCGGAGATGAGGCCTACCTTTTTTCGGCAGCCTCGTAGGCCAATTTTGCATGTACGGATGCATATGTGGGGTCAGATGATGCCCAAGAGGGGACTGTCCAATTATTCGGCCAGGATATCTAGTGATGCACTGGAGTTGCTAGCCAGTGTTGATGATCACTCATTCGTGATGGTGTTGTGTCCGTACACGGGTTTTGATTAGCGAGGGTGTACCAACATCCTCTTCACACAAGATGAGCCACCGGATGCTAGAGGTAATATTAGTGTTTTCTTTAATTAATATAATTTTATTTTATTGTCTTAATTAATTAATTAGTATACAATTTATTCTAATACGTTCTTTAACTTGTTTTATTAAATTGTTTAATGAAATTGTCTAATTATTGTTGTGTACTATATATTTTGTAGATATTGGCACATTCGTTGGGGACATGATTCCACCCCCACCAGATGATCCGGCTGTAGATCATGACAAGGAGATGGCAGAGGTGGCGGATCAGGGTGACAGCCCTGATCATTAGGTGAAGATACCCACGGGGATGCGGGGTAGGGCGGACTTCCGATTCAGGATGGAGTTGGGTGACTGGCTGCGTCGACTCCTGGTTGATGAGGGAGTCTGCCCTGCTACGATCAAAGAGATCCAGGCTGATCGTAGGCTCATAGAGTTTTAGAGAGACATGCCCCGTGATATGATGGCCCTTATGCATCATATTATTGGAGTTTTTAGAATACTGGCGGCTAGAAGGGATACGCATCTTGGAGATGCGTGACATAGCAGCTCATCTAATGATCATGATCATAAGGGGAGTGATCATCATTCTAGCACTCCACCTCCTTCTTCTTCACCTCGCGCTTGAGATGCTTAGCCAAAATCGAGTCCTGATCAACAAGCATCTTCTGAGCAGTCTGCACCATCTCAGCAGGCACCTAGTCCTGAGCAGACATGACCATCGACTAAGCAGGCACCTGATCCTCAGCAGGCAGGTCCATATGAGCAGGCACCATCTACTGAGAGGGTTGCACCATCAACGACTCATCAGCAGACACCTCCTGAGCAGAATGCACCTTTTGATCAGTAGGCACCTCTAGAGCAGGCACGTCATCCATCTGAGCATGAGGCTCACCATCGACTGAGCAGGCCTCGACTAGTACTAGTTATAGTATTGATGTAGTACCACCAGATATTTGACATTTATATGCAGTTGTATATTTTTGACATTATATATATATATATACATATACATATACATATACATATACATATACATATATATATATGGTGCATGTATTTTATGTTCATGTTGATGTACTTAATTTACATGTTGGTGTTCATCATGATTTGTATATTGTTAGGTCATATTAGATATGTTCATTTAATGTGCTTGCAGATAGATGTGTATGTGATAAGAGTTATTTGACATGAGATGTATATTTGATGTTTGTGTTGTGATGATGTTATACAATGCTTGTGTTTTGCTAGATGATCATGATCACAATGATAGATGATGTTAGCGAGTTTGAATGTGTATTTTAGAATATGATTTTTGTACGATGGTTATCATGATCGTGGTGTTTATTTTTAATATTAAATCATGATATTTATTAAATATAATGTAATTGTATGTATCGTGATTGTAATTGTAATTGTAATTTTAATTGTAATTGTAATTGTATGTATCGTGATTGTAATTGTAATTGTAATTTTAATTGTAATTGTAATTGTATGTATTATCATGATTCAATTTATTAAAATTGTAAATTTGTAAAATTGTAATTGTATGTAAAGTATTTGTAAAAATGTAATTGTATTGTGAAATTGTAAAATTGTAATTGTAATTGTATGTATTCTCATGATTCAATTTTACTAAAATTGCAAAATTGTAAATTAATTGTCAATTTTGAACCATAACTATCGTAAGTAAAATGTATACCGTACATATTGTTAAATTACTTTAATTGTAAAATTGTAAATTTGTATGAATATAAATAATTGTAAATTTGTATGAATATAAATAATTGTAAAATTATAAATCTAGAATAATATGAAATTTGTAACATAATAAAGTTTAGAAAATAATGCAAATAAATTCATGTTTAGAATTATCATTATTTTATTATGATCTTACATACCAAAAATAACAGTGTACATTAATACATTTTTTAAAATTTTGAAGATATCATTCACACACATTTAAAGCAATCAAGTAGTTGTATTATTTTAGGAATTGACATAAAAAAAGAACTTGATACAATGCATTGTTTTCGAGATCAACATATTTGCAAATTATCATGTGAAATGATTTTAACATTAACAAAATGCAAACCAATTAATTCAAAATACATATAATAATGTTTCGAAAAAAAAGCCTTATTTAATAAAAGGTTAAGTCTTCTTCTTTATAAAAACCCATCTTAAATAATATAAATGATGGAATAACACATGTACCATATCACTTTTTGTTCTCATGATCACCCTCATTATCTTCTAGCTCGCTTGGCATGATAATGCTATTGTTCTCAAAAATATGTTTTGATATAGGGTCATGTCTCAATACGAACCACCAATCCCTATCCAAGACATCTGGGTAAAAACACACTTGGTTACAGTGTTTGGGGAAAACATAAGGCTCGTTAGCTTCATCCCACATCTTTCTAGAGTTGATACATATCAACCTACTATCGCAATCTTCCTTTACATTATTCTGATCAAAGGTGTCCCACCACTTGCAACTAAAAATAACACATTGGAAAGAAGAGAAGTTCACTTCAATGATCTCTTCTATTTTTCCAACGTAACCTAACGTCCCTCGTACTAGGTTTTGATCATGGTGGTTAGCTCGACTAGATTGATTGAACTCGACTTCCACTGCACAGTCTTGTGTCAAGTGTCCATCATCGACATTTTTGGTGTGAAAATGGTGTCCATATGCCCACATAGATGGGAACAAATGCACCTATAAAAAAGTTAAAAAAATCATAGTGTCACGTGTCTAATAACCCAATTGTTAAAATATGAAATATAGATGTTACATTTCAAAGGTGCATTATTAAGTTTAAAATGTACATAAATAGATTATTATCGAGTTGCTCACCCAATCCCTACGTTTAGCACATCCTCTTCAGCACGCAAGTAACGATTGGTTGCACCGTATTTCTCTCTGACTTGGTCAGCAACCCAATTGTTGGGACATATAATTGACATATTTGATTTTAAATGATCGGGATAAGGCACACTTCTATCATTCAACTGTCTGAATTCTTTCCTATCACTATCTCATTTCATCCTCTTTTGTTCCGAGGTTTTAGAACTGTTTGAATATTTTTTACATCTGAAATCGATTCTGAATCTGCATGAACGTGCAAAATTGTATACAATAGTTTTATTCAGCTGATTCACATGGATAAAATTAATAAATTCAATTAGATAATGAAAATATAAATAAAATTTGAAGTAATTACATCTAGAGATGGATAAGGAGAACTCCGCGATGGACTTTGAGAAATATTATGGAATGAGATGGATTTTGAAAAATTGTCCATTTGATATAATTATGAGATTTTCTCCCTGCATTTGAGCAAAAACAACGATAAATTTTGGTCTACATACCTGAAAGTAATTTAAGTGTCTTGAAAAAGGAATTATTGTTATCGGTGCTAATGTATTGTTAATCGCACTGGTGCGGTTTTATTAATGGACGTACTAGTGTTGTTAATTAACAAACACACTGAATATCGGGAAAAAAATGCAACTTTATTTTTTTGAAGTGAAAAAAAAAAACGGTAGATTGAAAAATGGGTGGCAAATGATTTTAAGAAATCTAATTTCATAAAAAAATTCTTTAAATAGTAAAAACTATTGATTATTTCATTATTTTTGCAAAAAATTCAGGGAGGGATTTGCACGAGAGACATACCTGGAGCAAGAAAGCACGAGAGCACTGTGGAGTAGCAAAATAGTTTCGAACAACGACACTATTCAAGGAATTAGAATTTGAAACATCTTGTTATTCACACAAAAACCCTTTAGTATAGTAAAATTGTTAAATTTTACTATAATAATTGTTATTTTTACAATTTATATTAGATTTAATACATGCATAGTAAAAAATTTAAATTTTACTCTGCATTTTACTAATAAAATCATTTACAATCTCTATTCCTATTTACATTTAATTAAAATTTAGAAAAAAAAACAAAAATATCCATTCTTATGTTAAACCCTTGATTCTTATTGTTTATGTGACTTCACAATTAAGGCTTTTCATTTTAGATTTATAGGGTTTGTATTACTATATATATAGACGTATGACATCTAACACGCAAGACCACTTGTAGAGTCAGATCTCAATCCTTGTCGGCCCTTGCACGATTTAATATATATATATATATATATATATATTTTAATCGGTGCGCACTATTTAAAGTAGCACACCGGTACGCGATTGTAGTATAGCGTACTGAGCGCGTATTGACAAAAAACATTGTTTGATAAAAAAACATTTTTTTTGTTAATTTATATTTATGTTAATCAGTGCTTCGGTATTAATATAACACACCAGGTATCCTTGTTGACAAAGAGCATCATACGATGTTTTTACTGTCTTGGCGGTGCGTTTATAAGAACCTAACACACCGTGTTCAATGCATAGGTTGCGAAAGACGCACCGTTTTCTTGATTTTATTTTTATTTTTACTTGAAAAGTATGTGTTTTATTTATAAAAATATATTAATGAATGGTACAGGTTTCATATTGATAAAGAAATGGCTGACAAGAGTTCAAGTAACAAAAATACTAACAGCACATCGAGAAAAACAAAAAAAGACAAGTTCTTTGTAAATTCTTTACAAAAATTATTAATTTTGAACTATATGTAAGTTTAACTAATATGTATTGTTTAGTGTGTATCATGCAAAGCCACAAAATGAGGAAGCTCGATAAGATTATTTCTTATCTAAGACCAGAAGAGCGTAAAAGTTTGATGGAAAAATTGCAGAAAGATGAATCAGGTGAATGAAAAAATACTATCGATCCAATATGAGTTTATTTTTTGAATTTTCAATAATAACATACTTAAAAATATTAGATAACATGTTTCAAACAATCAATTAATTCAGACAAGGACCAACAACGAAGAAAGTGAATGATGTTCTAAGAAAAGAAAAGAAAATAAAACATGCAAATGAAAATAAATTGCTAGTTAGTTAATTGGGAGTGGTGCTGGAGCTTAACGAAAAGGGGAAAACTTTTACAAAACTTTGAGGGATCTAGTGGAATGAATGTATAAACGTTTTTTCCACTAACAATACAAAAATCAATCAAATGATTTCAAGAACCAAATTTTATTTAAATTATGGGATGAGTTTCCATAGAATTGGTCAATGAGACATGTCAAACTTTTAATAACAAAAACGGACAATAACAAAAAGAGAGATTGAAAAAGTAATATTCCTTCAAATGTTTTTCTAGAATTATATGTATATATTACTACAAAGCAATAATTTATAAATATCAATTTTGTTATATTTATTTTTCATATATCAATATAAAAATTAAATAGTTTATTGTCATGTTACATTTTCTGTGAGGTTATGAAAATCTCAAAGGATGAACGAGCTGATATAAGAAATATGTCAGTAGGAATGTCCAAAAAGGTGTACAAGGAGATGGTCAAAGAAATGGACATAATTGCATCACACGAGGATCCAACTCAAAAACAACGTGCTTCAAATGCAAGATGTAGTCATTGATTTTTTTCGATTAGGTACAATAAATAAACAATTTAGCATTAAATATTAATTTTCAAGTATTTTCTTGCAGAAAAGAAAAGAAAATGAAACTCATTTAGCACATAAAACAGGATGACAAGGAAGAAAATGGTTGATATCTATGTTTGTGAGTAATTGTTACTTCCTTATAACAACTTAACTAGATTTCTTTTTTGTATATTTTAAGTTGTTTTACAACAATCATCATTGAATGTCTTCAAACATGTGCCAACATATAAAGAAGAACCATCAGAAGAATTGATTGACATTGGGCTAAATATGGGTTGTCAGTATATGTTGGCATATCAGAAATGAATTGTGGAATTTGTAAGCATTTATCTTGTTTTACTTAGCTTCGTCTATAATTAATAGAACAAAGAAGTCTTTTTTATTAAATCTATGATTTGTTATGGGGTATAAAACTTGCAAGAAACAAAGTTTGGAACTGTGCCAACAAATGAATTGTTGAAAGATGGAATGAAATTTGGTTTTGAAACAACGTGTATAGTTCACGAGTCAATTCTTGCTATGGTACATTTCTTTTCGATTTACATTGATGTATATTATTTAATATTGCAATTTTCATTATTCTCACCAATGTATATACACTCATTACACTTTATTTTTATGTTCGTAGATGGAATTTGAAGAAGAAGAAAAAATCAACACAAAGAACAAAACATTCCTCCAAATAACCCAAGTCGTGGAAGTAGCTCGAGCAATGATTACAGTTCCAACGAAGAATGATGATCAATATGTTTGGATATGAAAGCAAGACGTTTTTTTTGAAATATTTTTCTGTGAAATCAGACAGTTTGTTTAATGTAATGGACATATTGTCCCAATTGAAAGACAAAGGAATACCAATAACTGTCCCATTTTGTATGACAAAGAGTGTCTTATTCGTATATATATAATAAAATATGTTTTAATTTATTCTATTGCATTCTCCATTGTCATTGTGAAATGTTACACCACTCATTAAATATATGGATGATTAAATATTATAATGAAGAGATGCGGAATCTGATAATATGATATAACAAATTCATCCAAACATCACATTCAAACACACTGATTAATTATTTATTGATATGAATACTGCTATAAGATATGTGTCGACTTTTGATGAATAATGAATTTTAAAAAATCACAATAATTCCACTGTCACAAGACGATGTTTCTTAAAAATAGAAAATGAACATTGATGCGTATTAGTTACTGTGCACCGGTGCGTTTGTATGATACTGCGCACCGGTGTGTTTCTACGACCTATGAGCACCACACCAAATACAAATACCAATTAGAACGTCCGGTGTGCTTTATCGACGATTACCACCCAGGCGGGCGGATAGGCATTGCATGCACTGGTATGGTTTTTCTTTAACGCGCCAGTGCATTTTTATACTTTAACGACTCAGTGCGTTTTAACACCTAAACGACTTGGTGCGTTTTTATACGACGCCGGTGCATGCACCTTCTATCAGTCTGATGCGTCTTTGTGGGTGACACGCACCGGGACGTTGCTAAACACCCCGGGGCTTTCGAAATTTGTTTTCCATCCCGGTGCTTGGTATGTTTACAGTACCGGTGCATACAGGGTAAAACACACCAGTGTGTTCACACATGATGCATGCACCGATGAAAAAAAACATCTATAAAAACCTCTCGCCACCCAGTTTTTTTTAGTTGTGTTGAAGTTCTGTTAGAAGCTCCATCAAAACCTTCATTACCAAAAAAAATGTTGTAGAAAATGTTTTTTTGACAATTTTGGCCAATTTTATCACACTAAAAACCTCCTTTATAACCTCCACTAGAGGGTCTTTTCCTTGTATTGTATTGTCAATCATTTCTTTTCTCCAGATTCTCGATGGCTCATTTTTTTTGTAAATTCTCCCTTTGTCAAATATTTGCATTACACGCAGTGGTTTACAATAGAAATTTTATTGCAACAGGATTACATAGTAGCTAGTACCTGCTGCTTAGCGTAAATATAGTTTAATTAAATTGAAAAATAATAAAGATAAAGATTTCATCACAAAAACAAAACTAATAAAATACTCTATTGTTGAATGTGATTACCAAAAATTAAAAAATGTGATTAATTAATATTGTTTATATTAACATATATACATTTTAATATGTGTGTGTTTTTTATTACATATATATATATAATTCATGAAAATGGAATATTAAAAAAATTAAAAATTAAAAATTAAATATAATGGAAATAAAACTAAAAACAAAAAATTAGTAACTAATATAAATGGAAGTTACTAAATAGCCAATAAAGACCTCAAACAATCATTTTACAAATAAATAAATTTAGATAAAAATAATTAAAAATAAGTTTTCAATATTAAACTATAGATAAACACCATAAATTTCTGGTAAAAAACAAACTAATACATAATCAAAGACAAAAAAAAATTTGTAATACGTATAATAAAACAATGTGCAACGTGATGTTGAACGGCATGAGTGTCCATGAATGTTTGTTTTTTCAAGTAATGATCGAAGTAAGGATTAGTCTTAAGTTTAATTCGAAAACATTTAATATTTATAATATTTAAATAAAATGTAAAATAAAAAAATAACTATATTTTAGTTGATAAGTTTAAACTAAATAATTAGATGCTAATCCATATGATGAACCTTAGTTATTCATAGTTATTTTTTATTTTTAAAGATGTTATCATTATGCATATGTAATCAGTTTTCGCTAATAGAAACTTGATCTTTTTTTCTCATTTGAAATATATATAAACTTTATAATATAAATAAATAAGTAAACATAAAAATTAAATATAACTTCAAAAAAATTTATAATTTCAAAATATTAAACAATAATCAAATAAGGAATTATAAAATTTTATTAATAAATAGTGTCTTCCAAATTTATATTATTTACAAAATTATTATTATTTTTTATAAATATATGCATTTATATAGTTTTTTATTCATTTGATATTTTTCAAAGTATTTCAATTTAATTTACCTTGCTGTAATCATTTGAAACTAAATTATGAGATAATATTTAACATTTTTAAAAATTTGATTTACAATTATAAGATTATTATTAATTTACTAATAATAAAATTAATAAAGTTTGTTTGTTTGTTTGTATTTCTATTCATCTAAATGGTAATGTGGGAAATGTTGGTATGATAGGGTGGCTTAAAGGCAGATTCACCTTAGTGTAACAATATTTTTTGTTGGAGTGGCAAGAGGGGGAGAGATTCACATTAATCCCGGAGGAAGCATAGAAGAAATATTTGTATGGGGATTGGAAATAAATACAAATAATCAAGCAGAGACTTTTGGACTCCTATTTGGTCTTTCTATAAATAAGGGAGGTGTTCATCCTAGGAGACTCTCTATTATTGATCAAGCATATGGTTAACATGAATAGTTCGACACAAAAATGCAAGCTAAATCGAACCATCAAAAGAATACAAGGAATGGAGTCCTCCTTTGATCAAGGCAGGTTTTATCGTATCCTTAGAGGGCAGAATAAGGAAGCAGACAGACAGGAAAATCATGTTGAAAAGTCAACAAGAAATGTGTGTCTAATTTAATTTTCCCTTAATTAAACTGGATAGTAAATAGTAATCTTATCTCATAATCACTTATAATAGTCAACTGAGTGTGATAGACTCAGTTAGCTCATGAAATTCGAGTTGAGGGTGGTTGGTGAGGCATGTAGAGTGATTCTATTTGTTTTAGAGTCCAAGTTGTAGTTAGTGTATTAGTTTAACGCATGAGAAATCAGTTAGCTCAATTAAGTGAGTTAAAGTCAGTCTAACTAGTTGTAACTGATTGTTGTACTAGTGAGCATGGAGAATTTTAGGGGCTAATATTCGCAGGTGGGCTAATTTTCCATGATTTTTCCAAAAAAAAGATTCGCCAATTTCCATTTTTATAAAAATGATTCGCCCAAATTTTACAATATAAAATTATTTTACGTTAAAAATTGCAAACATTAAATAGAGAGTATATATAAAATCATTATAAATTTGAATAATTTTACAATTACATCACTAAACATTTTATAGTTTTCATATTAGGGGCTAGTGAGATTCACCAATTTTTTAAACTTCAAGATAATTTTCCATCCTTAAAATTTTCCCTGCTAGTGAGAGGTCAAGTGAACTAAATCAGATTTAATTCACATGCAGTGATCTGTCAAGTGACTGATGATTTACTACTAATAGTTGCATGCATGTCGGTTCTGATGAAGACCCAATTGAGACAGAGGTTAAAGGGATGCTATCTATTAGTTGTATTATTAATAAATTGTCGGCACACAATTAGACAACCATAGGATTGCCCATGATGTATTGCACAGTTTTGGAAGGCTGAATTTTCTAATTAATAGGGATCAATTATTCTTAGAATTGCGCAAGCAAGGCAGGCTAAGCGGAGGTAGGAAATTGGCTAAGTGTTGGTCGATTTTGTCCGGATCAGTGTGAGATAGTTAGTAAAGCGCGTCAAACTCTTGTGAGAGGAGTGCATTGTATTGTTTCATGTTTCATTGGTTGATTATACAATAAAGATAGAGGGATTTTGAGAAACAAGCTTTCCTCAAGAAAAATATATGTGGTGTGCGATTGATTTGCTTCTTTCTCTTACTTGGTGTGATTGTGTGATCATGTTTATTTTCCGCAAATATTGTAGAAGGATTCAATATCTTGTTTTAGTATATTACATGATCGGATTGAATCCATTGGTATACATATTGTTTGTATAATTTCTACATGGTATCAGAGCGCCATAAATCACTATAGTGGAGAAGAAATTGAGTTTGTGCTTAACTACATTCGAATTTGCAAAAATATTCTTTGGTGCGATAGGTGGATCAAGATGGTTTTCAATGGATTAAGATTGGAATATGCAGTTGAGGGCAGTTGTAATTATATTGCATGGAAAGACATAATGGATGTAGTTTTGGAGGACAACGGGTTGAAAGAATTTATCGACATTGATATTCCAAGCCCCGTAGCAGCAGACACCGCTCTTCTTGATGCTTGGCAAAAGAAGGTTGTGTTAGCCACCTATGAAATTTGTTATACCAAAAGGTGGCTAAATCATTTTTGGAGCCTTCAAGGAACAAATTTTATTGCAAAAGGTGTTGGCTCTTGAAGACTCATTGAGGCCTCATGCCTCTGTCCAAAACCTTCCATATTGTGCCCATTTTACACTCTAGAGTTCTGCTGATTTCATGAGAAGAAACTGCTGCGAAAATCACCTTTTCTCCCTTTCCTCACTTCGAAAACTAATCTCATTTTCACCCCCTTTATTCTCCATAAAAAATCCTTCACTTTCATGTTTTTTCCCCTTTCCCCTTCATCAAAACCCCTTTGATAAGGTTTAACACCCTTTCTTTTCCTTATCAAGACCCTCACAACCATTGAAAAACTTGGAAAATTTCATAAAAAATACATTTTTGTATTATAAACTTAAGCCCCCTTGGGCTAAGTTTTAAGCCACTTCCATTCCACATGCCCACACCCTAGAACTAGGTGCTAGACCCACAAAGTGCTCATCGCATCGCAATTTCTGAGCACATAGGTCTATTTGTTGTGTTTAAAACCCTGATGTCGATTAGCCCTATATATTATCGCCCTCGATCATATGGCATTCCATACATCCAAAGGCCTCGCAGTCGGGCGCCTATCCACTTCGCATATATATAACCATGAAACCTTTGTTTTTATTAATTTTTGTGTTTTTTGTAGGTTATGAAAATACTTTCGTCGGTGCGAAGCTTAAATTGTTCTCCGCTGTCAATCTGATATGCAGATCGATAACCCACAAATCAATCACCCCGGTGGTCCCCATGGTCAATCACTGTACAAAACCAGCGGCTTTCATCGCACTTCATTTAAAAGGAAGGTTGTTTTTCCCGTTTGGTCGCAATCAATGCCAAACGTTGACACGTGGCCTTGAGCACTGTTGAAAAACTGCCCTCATCGCGCATTAAAGTTCGACTGTGGGCTCTGCGCGATATTGATGTGCACCGTCCGATCTGAGACCAGCTCATCGGACGGTGATCGCGCTCAAAAGAAGCTCGGGGGATAAACTAAGGTACGACGCATCTATCAAAGCATCTCCACCGTCGATCTGATCTGCAGATCGACGGCCCACAAACAGTCGCTCTGGTCCCCACAGCCACTGCAGCAAATCCGCGGTCCCACGGAACCGGTGGTCCCAAGCACCTAGTCAGCATCCACTCGGCATCAATGGATTGGAGCAGGTCTTCATTGGTTCCTCGCACAGTCAGCAAATCTAGACTCGGGGAGCATTATAAAGCGGATTTGAAAGAAATTTTGGGTCACACTCGCCCTAACATCAGCAGGCCCCAAATTGGACCCGGGGAACTTTATAGGGCGGATTTCATAAGGATTTCGGGTCACAAACACCCTTACGTCAGCAAACACCTTTTGTGACCCGAAATGATAAAGCTTGGTTTTATCAAAGTTTGAAGTCCGGGTATGTTATTTAATAAAGGGTGATTATATGGTTTTTCCATTATATACTGAAAAAAGGCCAAAGGCCAAGGTTTAACTCTCGCGCCTTCGATTCTTTAAAAAAGAGCCATACATGGTTTAAAATTTCCGCGCCTCACCAATACTCCAAAGGCACTGATGCCTCACGACCCCTGCGCAACACTGCACACCAACAGAACACAGTAAATGAATAAAAAATCAAAGGGTATCAATTTAGAAGATAGAACGCACCAGAACATGAGATTGAAGATAGATCTATGGGGATTACGGCTAAGATGGATTATCAAAAGCCTAATCCCCCTTTTAAAAACACAGTTTAAAGAAAAGCATACGTGTCTTATCAGACAGAAGGCCTCCACCGCCACATCTGAGGAAAATTGATTCCTCCCAGCTACCACAGCGCCACCTATGCCTCAAAGCATTCAAACAGAGGCTGAAGTTATTGATCAAGATTAGATATTTGCCTCAAGTGCAGCCAAATATTTATTTCTGCCAAGGAAATTATTGTAAAAAATATCAATAGAGTAACTATTACACAACGCAGAGCCTCAAAAGTCAAAGGAGCTCCCACCAAGCTTAAGTCTTAATGTAAATTATTTAATACAGAAGACACCTATGTAAGCTTCTTTACTGAGCCCCTTAAAGGCCAAGAAGCCATTAAGACTGTATTAATTATCTTTGGAGATCTTTTATAAGATCTCATCTCCTCATTCTTCTATAAATACTACTGGAGAAGATGGTTGATCACTAGTTGTAATATTGAAACTCTCTGAAATACTACATAGTCTGTTGAAGTTGAAGAAGAAATTGAAGTCTTGGAAGTCCTGATGATGTTGTTGCATGCTTGTTCTTGAGAAGGCTCTATCATTGGATCCATGAGCTTGGATGTTGGTGAAGTATTCTAAACTGTTTAATGTTTTTCCCCTGTTCTCATTATGTTCCATAATTTCTTACTACAGTAGGATGAAAGTTTTAGGCTAAGAAATGACTCCTGGAAGCACCTTAGACCTGTTTGTCCTTCACTGTTTTATGTTTTCTTCTGCTGAGGTATTTTAGAGGCTTAAATATTTCTCTTTAGTCCTCATGCTCGTTTATTTCTCTAATAAGTTTGAATAGTTGGTTTCAGCATGATTTATGGTTCTCCCTGTTTGTCTGCTACCACTTAAAAACTGTTAGTGAAGTCTCCCTTTGAAGTATCTTTGTTTATAGTAAGCCAAGGAGGTCTGTTCTGATCATGCCCTTTGTCCTTGCTTAAACAGTTGTCTTAAAGGTCTTTTATAGTTGTGATCATAGATGTATTAGGTGTTCCCTCTTCTATGACTGCAATTATCAGTGAATATTTTATGTTTTCTAAGTCATTTGAAATAAAATCTTTGAGGAAATAGGGTGTTCCCCGAATCTTAGATTTCATTTTGAAAGTTGTCTTGAAGTCATTATTTGCTTAAAGAATGTTTGTAGAATTTATGGTTAGCCTTGTCTATCAAATATTTCTTTATTGTTCAAGTTATGTTTTCAAGTTCCCTTCGTTGAGAATCAAATTTCTCTTTCCAAATCATTGATGTCCATCTCATTCCAAAACCAAAGGATCCTGCGGCCAAGTTAGATTTTCCCTCTGATATCCCATATCCATTGATGAGTATGTTATGACCTCTTCTTGACTCCATTGCCCAATGAACCAGATGTTTCTCCATTCTATATATCTTTCCTAGACCTTTCATGTTTTGTTGTATCAATTCAACCAACCAAACAAACAAACACCTGCACTTAATAACTAGTCTAAAACCAATATTCAAAGCACACAAGATAAACCTTTGCAAACAAATATTTGAGAGATCCCTCTCTGAGAACAGGAGGACTAGATCCTGGAACTCTAAAGATTGGTTCTGATGTTGCCTTGTCTTTTTATTTGCCAAACTATCAAAACACGGGACACCAACGAGTTGAAAAGGTGAGGAGGATCTTATTAGAGGGAGCTAGAGATAACATTGTCTTGAGTCTCCATGTCAAGGCGACTCCATATGTAATGTGAAAGGCCTTGACATATTTGTTTCAGAACAACGGTAACCATAGAAAATTGGCGCTGAAGGACAAGCTCTGGAAAATCAAAATGGAGAAAGGAAACACTATTCCGAAATAATTGACCAAGGTCATCTAATGTTGAGATGAGCTTGGAATTGTTGGGATTACTGTAGCGGATGATGACTTGGTGAGCCTAAAACTTCTAGGGCTTCCCAAGAGTTGGAATAGTTATCAGAATTCTATCAATGGGAGGGAGAAGCTACCAGATTGGGAGTGATTTTGGTCGGATTTGGTACAAGAAAAATTCAGGCTGAATACCAGGGATGGATCCTCATCCAAGATAGATGATGAGGAAATTTGCGCCTTGGCTGGTAAGGCAAAGAAGGGGAAGGGAAAGAAATCCTATTCCAAATCTGAGACTGGCAAAGAAGGCAACAAGTGTGACATGTCCAGAGTGAAATTTTTTCACTGTCATGAGCATGGACATTATACCACTAATTGTCCATAGAAGAAGAAGAACAACAATAAGGCTTCGATATCTACAACGGGTGATGCTTTGGCTTCACAGTTCGAGTTGGACTTCTCACTCATCGCATGAATGGTGTCTAGTGCGATGGGATCAGTGTGGTACTTGGATAGTGGTGCATCTTTCCACATGACGGGAGAAAAAGAACTCTTTAGTAGCTTGGAGGAGAAGGATATTCAAATGCACATCGAGATGGGTGATGATGGGAGGTATAGCACTACCGAGATTGATACAATTACTTTCTAGAGACATTTAGGTAAATTTTCTTATTAAAAGATGTCATGCATGTACGAGGCTTGAAAATAATTTAATTTCAGTTGCTATGTTGGAGGATAGAGGATATGATGTGGTTTTCAGTGAAGGGAAAACATTCCTTTGTCACAAAGCTACAGGACAAGTTAAGAAGATTGGGGTTCGTGTGAAGAACCTATACAAACTTGATGTAGATGATTGCACAACATTGATGAGTAAATCAGACAGGGTGGTGAGCCGGGATGAGGGTGATTTATGGCACAGGAGATTGGGCCATCTACATCACAGTGCTTTGAAGGTCATGCAACAGATTTCTATGAGGCTTCCAAAGGGTACTCTTGCACCGATGGACACATGCAAGGGATGTACCATGGGGAAGTATACAAAGGCCACTTTTCATGAGAAGGAGAACTGAGCAATGAAAATCCTTGAGAGATTTCACTCAGATGTGTGTGGACCATTCTCTACAGCTTCTACAGCAAAGCACATGTATTATGTGACTTTTGTTGATGATTTTTATAGAAAGTGTTGGATCTAATTCATGCAGAAGAAATATTAGACGTTCTCAAAATTTTGTGAGTTCAAAGCACTGGTTGAGAAAGATACATGAAAGCAGTTGAAGGCTCTAAGGATCGACAATGGTGGTGAGTACATCTCCAATGAATTCAATGAATTATGTGCCAAAGAAGGAATTCAGAGAGATTTGATTGCGCCTCATAACCCACAACATAATTGGGTTGCAGAAATAACATAACAGAACAATTGTGGGTGCGGCATGAGATATGTTACATGATCAGGGCCTAGGGCCTACCATTGCATCTGTGGGCAGAGGCATGCAACACAATGGTATTTGTGCAAAATCGTAGTCCTCATCGGATACCTGGTGTGAGTACACCAAAGGAGGATTTTTCTAGTAAGAAACCTGATGTTTCATATTTTAAAATTTTTGGCTCATCTGCCTATTGCCATGTGACCAAAGATTCGAGAAAGAAGCTAGAACCAACAACAAAGATTGGGATATTTGTGGGGTACACTGATACTCCCCACAACTATTGGGTGTATTTTCCGAACAACAAGATGACAGGTGTTAGACGAGATGTAAAATTTGATGAGGAGAAAGCCATGCGATTTACCCTTGAGAGGGAGCTTGATTTGCATGCAGATGATGAACTCTTGTTTCCAAAGGATGAACCTTAAGATGTGGAGCAACCATATGAAGAGGATCATGGAGTGGCAAAAACCACTCATGCAGAGCCATCCACTAGACATGATAGGAGGCGCACCACAGAGGCTGAAAAATTGAGACTTGATGCGACAGAACATGTAGAGCACCTACATCACAGCGCAAACAGAGACAATCATCAGACAGGTATACTGGATACATGGCTCTTATGAGTAAGTGTATTGTGACAAAACCATCCTATTTTGAGGAAGCAGTGCAACAACCAAATTGGGTTGATGCCATGTTTGAGGAGTATGAATCCATCGTCAGGAACAATGCATGGGATGTTGTCCCAAGACTAGTCGGGAAGTCAGTGGTTATATCTAGATGGATCTATAAGGTGAAGCGGGCAACACATAGGAGTGTGGAGAAGTACAAGGCTATATTTGTAGCTTGGGCATTCTCAAAGGTTGAGGGGATTGAATATGAGTATACTTTTGCACTAGTTGCACGGTACTCATCGATTAGATCTATCCTTGTACTCTCAGCGCAGATGGGTTGGCAGATACATCAGATGGATGTGAAGACTGCATTTCTCAATGGAGTTATTGAGGAAGAAGTGTATATTGAGCAACCATAAGGTTTTGAGACCTTTGACAAGGAGTTGCGTGTCTGTAGACTCAATAGAGCATTGTATGGGTTGAAGCAAGCACCTTGTGCTTGGTACACCAGGATTGACAGCTATTTCACCGTGTTGGGCTTCACAAAGAGTGAAGCAGATGCGAACCTATACCAAATTGTGGTTGATGGTAAGATTTTGATTATCGTACTTTATGTTGATGATGTTATTCTGATAGGTGATGGGCAGCTCATAACTTCTTGCAAGAGAGTTTGAGATGAAGGACATGGGACTCCTTCACTATTTCCTTGGTTTGGAGATATGACAGTGAGATGGGGAGCTATTTGTTGCTGAAGGCAAGTATGCCAAAGAGATTTTGAGGAAGTTCCACATGGAGAGTTGTAAAACCATGGAGACTCCTCTTACAGGAAACTGGAGGAAGGAGGATGCCACTTTAGGTGAGGTAGTGGACGCTACTGTTTACAGGCAACTTATTTGTTCATTCATGTACTTGGTGAACACACAACCAGACATATGCTATGCAGTTAACCAACTTAGTCAAGCTATGGTTAAGCTGATCAAGCTCTTTTGGAAGGCGGGGAAGCATATCTTGAGATATCTCAGGGGCACTATAGAGTATGGATTATGGTACAAACAGAAAGAGGGAGTGAAGCTTTAAGGCTTCACCAATGTAGATTGGGCAGGCAGTCCATTAGACAGGAAGAGCACATCAAGAGGGATCTTAAACATAGGATCGACAATAGTTTCTTGGTATAGCAGGATGTAGAGATCAGTTGCACTCAGTTCAGCCGAGGCAGAGTACATGGCAGCTAGTCAGGTGGCATGTGAGGCCATCTGGATGAGGAAGATACTTGTTGGTTTGTTTGGTCATCAGATGGATCTGACGGTGATACATTGCGATAAACATAGTTGCATAAAATTCTCGGTTAATCCAGTATTCCATGATAGGTCCAAGCATATTGACATCTGGTACCACCATCTCAGAGATTGCGCTCAGAGACGCATTATGTTACATCAGTTTATTCCCACGGAGGATCGGGATGTAGATATTCTGAAGAAGGCACTCGCCAATAGCAAATTTGAATACCACAGAGGCAGGATCGGGGTAGATAATAATCCCTTTCTTGTTGAGAGGGAGAGTTTAAAAGTCAACAAGAAATGTGTGTCTAATTTAATTTTCTCTCAATTAAATTGGACAATAAATTGTAATCTTATCTCATAATCACTTGTAATAGTTAACTGAGTGTGATAGACTCAGTTAGCTCCTGAAATTCGAGTTGAGGGTGGTTGGTGAGGCATGAAAAGTGATTCTATTTGTTTTAGAGTCCAATTTGCAGTTAGTGTATTAGTTTAATGCATAAGAAATCAATTAACTCAATTAAGTGAGTTAGAGTCAGTATAACTAGTTGTTGTACTAGTGAGAGGTCAAGTGAATTAAATCAGATTTAATTCACATGCAGTGATCTGTCAAGTGACTAATGATTTAATATTAATAGTTGCATTCATGTCAATTCTGATGAAGACCCAGTTCATACAAAGGTTAAAGGGATGCTATTTATCAGTTGTATTATTAGTAAATTGCCGACGCAAAATTAGATAACCATAGGATTTCCCATGATGTATTGCGCAGTTTTGGAAGGTTGAATTTCCTAGTTAATAAGGATCAATTGTTCTTAGAATTGCGCAAGCAAGGTAGGAAATTGGCTAAGTGTTGGTTGATTTTATCCGGATCAGTGTGAGACAGTTGGTAGAGTGCGGTAGACTCTTGAGAGAAGAGTGCATTGTATTGTTTCATGATTCCTTGTTTGATTATACAACGAATACCAGGTCGAGTTGTGTGGAGTTCTCCCTTGTCAATGGGGCTATTTGGAGGCAAGGTGAAGGAATTGGATCTTGAGTGTAGTGTTAAGTATCAAGAGGGTGTCAAGGGGGAGAAGCAGGGTGGTCTCTAGAAAGGTTGGGTTTTGGGGTGGCGAAGAGGATAATGGTCGAGGATGGAGATGGTGAAGTTGATAGAGTGTTGATTGTAGAAGTCATTGTGAGGATTTGGGTTGCAGTTGGGGGGCTTGAGTGCTATATGATCTTTTCAAGCTGGTTTTTGTGTTTGGACGATGTTCCCTAGATGGAAGTGTTAGGACAGTTCTTTGCTAAGTCATGATTCCATTTTAATTTTTTTGTTTTTAGGATTAAACTTTGAAAATTTCAAAAAAAAATTAGTCGCTACTGAAATTTCCAGTAGTTCCTGTTTTAGTATTTTCTGACAGTTTGTTATATTCCTATTTCTGTTTGTTTTTCTTTTATTCTGATGCTGCCGGAAATTACGGTAACATCCTCTCTTTTTTTTTTAAATAAACGAAAAAAAACACATCTGCTTTTTGTAAGGCCACGTGTTGTAGTGTAAATACATTTCAAATCCTTTTTAAATGATTTATATCTTGTGATAGGAGTCGTATGCGGTCAGTTTAGTTTAATTCAAGTCATGGTATACGTGTAACGCTTAGGTATCAACTGACAGTAATACACCCAACCATTAATCATGTCCTGTCTGTCAACCAAGTCAATTAATATCATGTCAAGGTACGTGTTTTTCGAACGGAGGAGATCGCGGATCATCAAAATTAATGCTATGACCGTCTGGTTGGTCGCATAATAGCGCTGCCGAAAATTTCGGCCAATAATCAACAAAGAAGCGGAGGTGACTGCCAATCACAATTCTGCTTGCCTCAAGCCATCTATAGCATTCCATACGAAGATACACATCCTCACACTACGATCAGGAATATTTGCCATAATGAAAATCGATTTGCATGAGGCGATGAACCATGGTTGTTGTTTTAAAACCACCAAAAAAGTAGGATCATTATCAAAGTGAGAGTTTAGCTGTTGGAGATCGAATTGCATAGAGTTGCAGTTTGAGGAGGAGTCTAGATTTCAGACAAGATTTCAGACGGAAACACAAGTAACACTTGTAAGGTGAAGCTCTTCTAGCTCTACCACCTATCAGTTTCAAGAGATAGAGTCATTAATTTATGAAGATGACTAAAAGAGGTGGGAAAATAAAATGAATTGAGCCACAGGGTGCAGACCTAGTGGATGCAAATTCGAAAGTGAGAAGCTTATTTATCCAAGAATGGTGGTATTCTTTGTGCACTAGATTAGGAAGCTCTCACTCAGGAGTAGCTCAAGAGTTTGCAAACTCTTTCAATGCACAAGAAGGCACAGTCTATGTTCTTACATTACAGGTTTCAGAAGACTCAATTGTTGAGGCATTTAACCTTCCAAATGAAGGAGAGAGGTGGTTTAAAGGTCAGGTTATCACTGGAGGAAACCTCAATAGTTTCCTCAAGGATGCACACAGAGATCCAAATTGGGCCAAGGGAATTCCAAGCAGCTATATAAAAAATGACTGGGCAGAAGCTGTTAAACTTATCAAGATATACCTCACTTATGAAAGGAGGTATATAGTTGTGTTTCTTTTTCATGTTGAAAGTATGAATACCTTAAATATGCCATACTTCTTGCTGAAGAGTCTGAAAAAGATGTCAGCAAGGATCCAAACTCACACTGTTGTTTCAGAATATAGCTTGTATCATCAAGCTCTCATCAAAGTTCTAGTTGAAGAAGAGTTAAGGAAAAGAAATCAAACCTGGGACCATTTCTTGTTTTACAGGGCAGGCCATCCTGCACCTACACCTCTAGTTTCATAACAACACCCTCAACTTGCAAAAAGAACCAAAAGGAAGGCCAAAAAGAAAAAACATCCATAAGGCTAAGGGTAAGAAAGAAAAGGTTTCTGTATTCAGGGATGAGAGAAAGTTGGAAAAAGGAGAGAGCTCCTCATAAAATAAACCCAAGTCTATGAAAATGGTGCCCCCCATTCCTCCTTTTCTTGATTTCTACACCAGAGCTTGAAGAGGAAGGTTTGCAATTGCAGATAAATCTAATGCG